>LPNX010049985.1:53845-68931 GCA_001517045.1 Pseudotsuga menziesii | reverse complement strand
AAAACCATACATTCAAGCATTTAGCATGTTCATCATTTTCATTAAACAACAAAATACAATTTGTAGAGATGAGATAGTCAAGAATACTTATCTTATGAGGAATTCGTCCCGCAACCAGCTATGTCATTGCAACATAGGCTAGTGTGTTTCTTAGTATCTTAGCAACATTGCTACCCTAGAGCTGGGCATGATTCCCCAAGGAATAAGGAACGAAGCAGGCTCACACATAGCCAAAGGTACACAAATTAGCGAAGCCAACATAGTTGGGTTTATCAAGCCATCAGGGAGATGGGAAAAGCTAGATGCTAAGCTGGTGGGCTCATTGAAGAGCTAAGGACAACTACACTAGAACTAGCCTGACTTCTAGGACACCCACACACACCCAATCACAAGGAATCAGTCCATTCTCTACTACACAGTCCCTCAGGCCTTGACTTCCCTTCCAGTGTTATTCAGGGGTTGTGGAGAAGAAGGCCAGTCCTCTAGCTCTGTCTATGAGGCTCCCAAACACACCAAGTTTATCAAGCATACCAAACCTTCATTCCCACTCCAATACAATCCAAATACCAACCACTTCATATACACGGCAAGGTCAAGCAATTCACAACTCTGTGAAAGAAAAAGGGAAACATGATGCAACCAAGAATGGTGAATGCAGCTTTGACTAAGAAAAGTGATTTCAGATTTGTTCTTGGCCCTAACATGGCCAAAACAACTTAGCAGCAACCCACACACATGGGGAAAACAACAGCCCCGATCTCACCATTGAAGCAATGGGAAATACACATCCCAAATTTGGAAGAGGAGATCAGACTCTCAGCATGGACAGGGGAACGTATACACAGAACCACAAATCTGGTAAGGAAAATGCACACACACAGCCCTGAATTGGAAAACGAAGACTGAACTAGTCGCTGCATGCACGCGTGAAAACTGAGTGACTGCGTGAGAGAGAATCCCAACATGCACGTGAGGAGAAAAAATGATTGTCTTTGCTTGAGAATGGGCAAGAATGTAAGAATGCCCACGTGAGGGTGAAAGAGTCTACTGGTGGAGTGTGCATGTGGGCAAGGACTGACAGTCCTACCACACACCACTGCCCAGCAATAACTACCCAACTAGCAACAGAGGTTTTTAATTTGGTAGTTGATTGTTTGAGACAAGGGAAGGTGAGTAAGACAAAAGGTGGCTGATAGCTAAAAGGGTTTATCAAATGACACCTGGATTTTCCCCATTGGCCCAAAGTTTAATAATTTCCCTCCCTATCCTTAGGAAAATCATGCCCTTTTCATCATGGTTGCATTAACATAGCTGGTTGGGGTTTATTTTTAATTAAAATGCATATTTACATGACGCCAAAACTATAATGTGTCGAATATCACGATATACCATCGGCAACGATTTCAATCGCCGAAACATAAAACAACCAAATCGATGGTGGGGCTTTTGCTTTTAGCTCCACACCACTATTAATTACAATATATACATTTTAACGTAAATGGGGTCAAAACCGGGGTGTTACAAAAAAAAGGATATTTATTGTAATATGGATTGGTACATAATACAAGGATGTCATCATGTTATTGTCTTTCAAGTGATGTGATTGGCCTAGCTAGCTAGTGCAAATCCTAAGTGACAAACAACTCATTTAATAGCAAGATATTGAGTGATAGATGACTAATTTAATAGCAAGATATTGAGTGATAGATGACTAATTTAATACTAGATTCGGTACAATATTGCTTGTAACTTGTTGTTGAGAGAGTAGGGGAGGATCACTAATAGTGGTGTTCCCACTATTCTCCATCGTGGATGACTGCATGGCACACATGTAGCGGTGTACAACATCCATCCAGTATGTCATTCCATGTCTTGCAGATAGAGGGGTCTTTAATTTGCTTTTATGGGCCTCAATTTCTTCCCTCCATGTGCCTTCTCTCGAGGTGTCTTTCCTTCCCTATTCATTCTTTTTTTTAACCATGGGAACAACAACCTCCCAAAAGTATATCCAACAGCCTGCAAGCCAGATATACCAATAATTTGTGACTTAGCAGGGGCTGAGACGTCTCAAATCCCTTCGAGGTGAGCCTCTATCCTTGGGGTCACATACCCTTCGAGCCTTGTCACAACAGGCCAATGAGCAACCCTACCCCCCACCGGTTTTGAACCTGTGACCTCCAAAGAGATAACACATGTTCTTAACCATTAGGCCCACTCAGGTTCCCTTCCCTATTCATTCTTGCTTAGGGCCTATCTGTGGACACCCCAGTCATGGTATGCCCTTCCTGTAATGGTCGCGCATGTGGGTGTTCTTGTTGGTGGTGATTGTTGGATTCTTCATTTTGTAGTCAACCAAGAAGGAACTAGAAGTAGGAGAAGAAGGATAGAAGTCACATAAAGAAAGGAAGTGGTAGAAGTAGTGGAAAGAACTGGAAGTTGCGGAAGTAAGTTAACTGTCACAACTATTTTGGACTAGTTTTGGACCCAATGCACAAGTATAAGAAGGAAAATGAAATATGAGAGAAGAAGAAGAAGAGAGAGAGAGAAGATTTCAAAGACAAGAAGACTCGAACATCAATCTAATCATATGCATAAACATATAAATAGAGTTGGGCTTATGTTTAGCTTGCTTGTCCCCCCTAGCATTACGGGCATTCTTGTCATTATTATTAGCATTCTCATTCCTATTCCCACCCTTATGATTATTCTTACCCTTCTTTTTATTCCATCCGGGCTGCTGGTTACCCTTTTGGTCCGATGATTGCACCGAAAGTACACTCACCGTTTGGGTAGGTTGAGACGAGGCCGTGGCTTGTCCTGAATCAGATTGGTTGATTGACAACTGACTAACTTGTTTTGCAACTAAATCCACAGGTTTAGCACTCACACAACCAACAATGCCATTAGCATGTGGTCCAAGCTTAACTTTGGGGTTGAAACTAGAACGCAGAGCATTGGGAATGATCTCATATAACAAACCGGACTGAGCATAAATCAAATCCAGTTCCTGCACCCTAAAAATCACTTGTTCCTCATTTTGCACTCTGGATGTAGAAACATCCATTGCTATATACGGAAATAACGAATTAAGGAACCATTTGAGGAGGAATTCCGGTGGTATAAAGGCTTTAATTAACCTCTTCCGTCTACGCCATTCTTGGATATGATCCAAGATATGTTTGGCTTTATCCTCCTGAAATGTCAACAAGAGTTCAGTACCAACATCATAATGCACTGGTAGCTATAAGTGGTTAATAAAATTCATCGCTAGGTCATCGAACAAAGCGAATGCTCCCCTAGGTAGCTCTATATACCATTTCGCAGTAGGCCCTGTAAGGGTGCGTTGAAACAGCCTTAAATGGATGGAGTCCTGGTGTAAGGAATTTGAAGAGCACCATAGGTGAAAGGTAGTAACATGTTCGCTCAGATCCTCTCCCGGTTTGTCCTCGAATTTGGGTATGTCCGAGGGAAGCTTAGTAGGGACAGTCGGGTCATGAGCTACAGGATCGTTCGTCAATCTCGACAAGTCAGAAATATTCAATGTTGCAAGGAATTGGATCCTAGGATGATGAGGCCGATGGGCCGCTCCCTGATAGTTCCGATTCACGTAGGTCTGATTACCACCATGGCCTTGGCCATAGTGCCCTCCTCCCATTTGACCCGTATAGGGTGGCATGGAAGCACCATAGTGTGGTGTACCTTGACTATTTGAAGCTACAAAGCCGTAATTTGGAAAGTAAGCAGGTTGTTGATACCCACCCCCATAAGGTGAAGAACCCTGTCCATACTGCATCCCATAATAGGGTCCATAAGTCATCGCATGAGATGTCCCATGAGACACTCTGTAAGTAGGAATATATGCTCCAGAAGTAGGAATATACATTCTGGAAGTAGGAATGTGACCTCTAGAAGTATGAACATGACCTCTCAAAACAATAGGTGATGCATGAAGCTGAGACACAACCGGTCTAGTAACCATAGTACGGACATAACTCGTAGCAACATTCTGGCCCGAAGGACCACGTGAATGAGGTGGAGGGTGAACATTCGAAGAACTAGGGACAGAGGATGAAGGGATCTATGTAATTATATACGTACTATTCCCTATAGTCACTCATCTCGGATCTAGTATCCTAATAGGATCACTAACCCTAGACCTAGGAGGAATATGCGATGTAGCTTCCACCGCCAGGATGGAAGGTGCAATGTGACTAGTGCTCCCAAACCTCTCCACATGGTAAGGAATGAGAGTGCCCCCAGGCATAGTGTTAGGATTGAACTCAGATTTGACATGAAATGCCAAATCATGTGTGGGAAAACCAGACATACCATAACTACCATAACTAGTGCTTGCGGGTTCAAAATGAGTCTCATCATCCTCCGGCATTCCATACCGACGATGTGTCAATGGGGAATCAACCCTAGAGTAAGTAGGTCTATCATGAAAGGTTCCTATCTTAGAAATCACAGGACCTAACTCAGTCAAATTGGGTGAAGGATCATAGTTAGGAGTAAACTCCCCATCTTCCACATGAATGGGAGAAGGTGGTTTAGGAATACCCTCTATATGGTCTCCCATGGTGTGTGAATCAATGTGCGAAGTAGTCCGCCTGGACTATCTATTTCTCTCTCCCAAAGGAGGAGGAGATGTAGAAGGTATAAGTCCTGCTAAATGATGAGAATGGCGAGGAGCTGCACCTGAATTCACAATGACTCAAAAAATATAAAAGACTTTCTATCTACACAAACCCTAGGCAAGCTATCATGCACAGAGCAATCACCAAGAAAATCTAAAGCCAAACACAAGCAATCAAGGGTAGGATAAGTGAGCTCTCGAATGAAGCAGGTATGTCTCGCCTAGGAGAGGCTTGAGACTCCCATACACAACAAGCAGAGGTATGTAACCAATTATTGTGGCCCTCAGCTTCAACGCGTAAAGCGATTGTGCTGTCCGACCCCAACCTGGCCGGGACACCTGCAGAATAACCCCTGCAAAGTACCCCCTCGATATCCTAGGTAAGGTCACTAAGGTCACCTCAATATAATCAATGCTCAAGTGGATAGTCGCAGGCGGGATTGACAATATAGGTAGGGTAGCAAAGCCCGAAACTCTTGAAAGAGCCCCCAGATACGAATACAATCCTGGAAATATCTCTGGCTCTACTCAGTTATGACTAGGGTTCATCCCAATCAATAACCGCTCACACTGCCTCGTGCTTAACTCCCTTTTGAGAGGAGGATCCTGAGAAACACTGGTTATACCAAGGAATTTCACACACTCACCTAGATAGACACATACATGTTGTTGTTTAGTGGTCTTGGAGAATTAACTCACAATGAACTATTCCAAGACCCTAAAACCTAATCTTGTTGGTGAACCCTATCAAATAAAATAGTGTAGTTCATTTTAATTAAGCGTTGATTTTAATTGGATTTATTACTCAAAAGAGGTATATGGTCATGCAACTAATGGTGTTATGACACAACATGAAGTAAAATGCACACCTAACAATCAATGCAAATGCATTGTGTCCATAAAAAACAGGGTATGCTACTACGTGAAATGCACAATTTTATTCAAATGATAAATGCAAGCTTTCCTATATGAAATCATGACTAATACTCCAAAGCAAATCTAGTGCAAGTACTATGCAAAATGCAATGCATGATGATAAGCAAATATTTTTGGATTTTTTGAAATAAAAATGAGATATAAAAGCAAAAGAATGATTCTACAACCCCCAGACTCTGCAACCACACTCAAGCAGCACTCAAGCAAAGCACTAAGGTAAAAGAAGTCTAATGCACTAATCCCAAAACAAAAAATCGAAAATGCAATGAAAAGAACATTCTTAAAAAAGAAATTTACCCTAAAAAAAACATCTCTGGTCAAAAACAGAGGTGTATACAGACTCTAGAAGTATCAAAGGAGACTCGGCAATCATCAAAATTCACCCAGCAACCATTCAAATTCCTCTAAAAGGAAAAACTAAGGGCATATGTGATTGTTCACAGTAAACCCGCGTGTAAACGCGGAAATAGCAGAGAAATCTGCATATATACACGACTGTGAGTTCAAAACTCGCGTACAGGAAGAAAGGTGCATAAAAAAAAAGGCAAATAGACAAGCTAAGACAAACTTCACACCAATTAGACACTACCAAGCAAACATGCCCCCAGACCCGACACAAAAACAAGAGAACAAGAGCAATTCAAAGTCGTCGAATGCCGATAGAAAACCCCCAAAGGACAACTACTAGGAACTCCCCAGCGGAGTCGCCAATTTTGTTATGGAGAGAAATTCCTATGGCTTGGGGTACCACAATAGACAGCTTGACTCTAGAAATCAATCCTTTCCAATATGCAATAGAAATTAAATATCTAACACTAAAGGATCAGACCTCGTACCTTATTCCAGACGGTTGAAGTAGATCCTCGTTGAGCTTTCCAACTTCAGCTTGTATTGATTAATCACTTCCTCAACAACAAGTAAACAATACAAGCATACTATATATATTGGTGTTAGATCTATTCTAGCATATATAATCAACAATGTATAAGCATTTGAAAACATCCATGGATAAAATATTCATTCAAACATACATAATTGGACAGGAAAAGATATTTCTATTAATATAAAATCAGAGATTACAATGGATACAACCTCTGTCGGCACGTCTGCGAATCGGAGAAACTGAATCCCCCACTTGGGCCTCCACCACCTCAATCCTCCATCTCTCGATAGCAAGCTTACAAGAAAAAGGAAAGCTTGGGAAGAACACAAAAGTGCTTCAAGGGACAAAGGGATGCAGACTCAAGCACAAGTTCCAGCAACAATGGACAATAGTTTCTTTTCTCTCAATTCTCTCATATGCCTTCAATGTACCATAGAGTTCCTTATATATCTTTTCAAAGGAGTAATGAAAGGTCGAATCCGAGCAATCTCAAGGCATAGGGAAGGCCAGGAGTCAAGTGAGTCGGATCCATGTCAAGGAAAACTCCAAAAGTATTTGGATTATGCACACATCTCTATGTACACAGTTTTAGGGGTCAAACTCGTGTATATACGCGATTATAAGTTTAAAAGTCATGTGTATTAATTTTCACATGTTTTTAGGGATGGTCAAGGAAACATCAAAGGACAAAAAATGGTCCAAGGGGTCTAAGGAGTCTGCAGACGGATAGGGGAAGGCCATACAAGTGTGATTCACCTGGAGTGGTAAAATCAGCTATAACAAGCATGAAACTTGCTAAGTTCTATAGTCCAAAGCATTCGCAGACCCGACGAATTCCCGAAAAGCAAGAAAAACTGGCCTCAAACAATCCAAACGTGTTGGAGAGTGGGAACACATGGTCATCAACAAAATCAACAAGAAGGGTCCAAAATTTTAGAAATTTGGGAAAAGTTGCAGCTGCAACAGATTACAACAGTATTGTATTAGTATTAACATTGTTGACATGGATGGAGAGGTGTGATGTCTATCCACACCCACCATGTTCAATCCACCTTCCATATTGTTGCCATACTACACATGGTAAGTAGATGATAATCCCAATTGGTGGTCACTCTCTACATTATGTACTTTTTCCCTTCTACACATTTGTTGACCAATTATATAAATAAATTCATATATTCAAAGCTATATATTACTTATTGGCCCCATCTAAGATAAAATTGTAATAGTGTTGTAACTCCTCTCTCTGTCTTGAGGTCAATAAGGAGGCGATAAAAAATCCAATTGTCTTCTCTATATATGATAGAGATGAATGAACCCTGAGTCTTATCTATTGTGTTTCAAGTCTTTTGACATATTATGAGAGTGAAATGTGTATGTATGCGCCACTATCCACATAAGAAAATGGTGTTTGAAACATTTTTTTCTATGAATTTAGATGTAATTATATAACAAAAATTCTATTAAAGACTCTTTACTAACTTATTGTTTTCCTTCTTTGAATGCTTCTTCCTACTCCTAATCTTCTAATGGTTATGGTCTTCATATTCTTTTGGTACAAACTTTACAAGCCTCTCTCTTAGATCATAACTAATAGAAAATTACTAATGTGTTTTACCTAGAATCTCTGAATAAAATATGCAATAATAAAATATGCACTCACAATAATACAAAGGAAATAGGGAAAGGATCACTATTTCTTCATCGACCCTAACAACTATTCAAATCTTGTTTCCTGATGCCCATTGAATCCCAAAAAACAGTGGTTCATACTTCATAGTGTTTGCAAATAACTAGGAGGTTTCTAAAATGTAAAATTCATTTTCTCTCACTAATATAATTAGTACTTTTTATCTCACATGGTATAAAATAATTAGTGCAATAGTTCCATATTATACCTTCAACTAAAGGTTCTAAAACACATTATGCACTTTAAATAGGAATAAGTTTTGTAGAGCTTGCATCTCAACTAGGGATGAAATTGTTGTCATAGAGACTATATAAATTGATTTAGTAACTGCTAACACTACCCTTGCTCCAACATTCTTTGTTTGAGCTACCTTTTTACTACTATTTTACCAGGAAAAGAAGGAGTTTTTGTTGATGTATTTGTAACTTCGGAAGATATTCTGATGTATATTATCATTGTATGTTGTTGTACCCCCATTGGGGATGTGTTTACCCCCTTCTGGGATGTCTTAATTGTGTCGAGACCTTGAGGTAAAACCTTCACTGTAAGTTGGGTCAATAGTCCCCGGTGTAACATCATGTAATGTGTATTTGGAGTCTCTCTCGGAGAAGTTAGCCAGGTTAAGGAAGACAAGTGGAACCCAGTCTTATGTTTAGTCACTCACTTAAAATGTATAAATAGGGAGGTACTCTCCCTCATTTATACACACCTCACACTCTCAAGTTCTCATGAGAGAGAAAGAGAGACAAAGGGAGGAGAGACAGATAGTTTCTGAATACTTCTTATTACTGCTTTTGATCATCTTACTATTTTGAGGAAGTTTGTAGGGTTTTCTCCTTTATGGTTTCCCTAGTGAAAATATTTTTGTATTATTTATCTATTATATCTTACGCATCTAGCTATACTTGTTATTTTTTTAGACAAATATCATAATCAAGCTAGTAAGTTCTAGAAAAACTAACATTGTATCAGTGCCTCTTTGAAAGAAGGCACTGTGCAACTACAAAAAGTAGGGATTCCTAGTTCAAGCTTTTCTCTCCATAGATCATAAAGAAAATATGGCTAGGATAACTTGCCTCAATAGGGAACATATTTTGGTGGAAGCAGTTTCATAATTGAAGAAGTTTCATTTTTGACCTTGTCACTAGTGCCGAGAGGAACTAGGGAATCAAGTTTTAGAGGCTTCCCACCTCAGTCTTCATAAAGTGACCTTTCTAACAAACTCCCCTCAAGGAGGCACATCTTTCTGTCCAAACGGAATTCCCAAGCTCCAATTTTGGAAAATTAGGGTTCCTCTAACAAACCCTAGGTCAGACAACTTCAAAAACAGGCTAGACACCTCAAATCGGTAAGATCTAAATCTTTGATATTTCCATTTTAGGTTCTCATCTGAAAATATGACTCATCATACTCAGCTTGAGGACAAGCTTGGAGGGGCCGATAAATTCCAAGCATGGAAGTACATAATCTCCCTGATTCTTGAAGAGAATGCTTTGGATTAGTACATCAATGAAGAAGTTCAGAACCATAGGGAGATTAGGCTAAGGATTCTCATAAGAGAAGCATGTCTAAGACTAAGAGAATCATTGTAGACTCTATTAAGGATAACCTCATCCCCAACGTGTCTTCATTCAAGACAACGAAGGAAGTGTATGATGATTTGAAAAAGATGTTTGAAGGAAAGAACATCAACCGAAAGATTACTTTGAGGAACCAATTGAAGAATGTGAAGATACAGAACCCTGAGACTATATAATCTTACTTCACAAGGGTTTCTCAAATCAAAGAACAACTTGAAGTGATTGAAGAAAATGTCGAAGAAGGAGAAATTATAATGACTACCTTGAATTGTATCCCTAGATCACGGGACTCATTCATTCAAGGAATTTTTGCAAGAAGGAAGCTAATCTCTTTCAGCAGACTCTAAGAAGAATGTACATAAGAAGAAGCTAGACTCATGACAAGAGAAGAAAAGATGGGAGAAATTGATGATCAAGCTATCATAGTTCACATCAGGAAGAACTTCAAGAATAAGGAGAACTTTCATCACAACAAGAAGAAGGACAAGAAACAAAAGAATACTAAAATATATACTTCAAATGTTCGATGCTATACTTGTGATGAAAAGGGACACTTTGCAAGAGATTTTCCCTTCAGGAAAGGGAGACACCATGCTCATATTGTTGAAGATGATGAACCAACAAACAAAAGATTTAGATAGGAGAAGGATGATTCATATGAAGAGTATGTGCTAATATCAACACTTACTAACACTATCTCACATGGAAGAAATGATTGGCTTCTGGATAGTGGGTCTTCTAAACATATGACAGGATACAAGCAATCATTCATTAATATGTCTGAAAATGAATCACCTCATAAGGTGAAACTTGGGGGTGACTATCAATACCACATAAAAGGGAGTGGAGAAGCTTCATACAAGCTTGAATCCAGGAAATATTTAAAGATGAAGGATGTTCTATATGTTCCAGAATTGAAGAAGAATATTCTCCCCATTTCTGCACTAGATGTAAAAGGTATTAGGGTTTCTTTTTTCAATGGCCAAGTTCTAATGTGTCCTAGAGGAAATATAATAGAGGATGCAACGATGATTGGAGAAGAAGACAAAGGCTTGTACAAGCTAGAGGGACATCCTGAACAAGCATTGGTTCATGAATCGATTGAACCAAGTGAACTATGGCACAGAAGGATTGCACATGTGCACTATAGACCACTACCAATGGAAAGAAAAGTAGTCTCAAGACTGGTAGAGATCTAGGCAAAGCATGAAGGAATTCGCAAAGGATGTGTACAAGGAAAGAATGTGAAGAAGACATGTCAAAGCAGTAAGATCAAGGATAAAGGAATACCGGAGATAGTACACTCAAATGTATGTGAACCGATGTCCTCTAGTTCATTAAGCGTGTATGTGTACTATGTTTCCTTTATAGATGATTTCTCACGTAAGACTTGGATATATTTCTTGAAGGGAAAAGTGAAGTTTTCAGTAAATTCAAGGAATATAAATCCTTGGTCGAGAACCAAATAGATAGGAAGATCAAGAATCTACGGTTAGATAATGGTGAAGAGTTCACTTCAAAATAATTCAAGGAACTCTGCAAAGAGTCTAGGATTAAGAGGGATTTGAACACTCCATACAATCCTCAATAGAATGGGGTTGCAAAAAGAAAGAACCAAACCATCATGAAGGCAGCAAAATCTATGCTACATGACCAGGATCTTCCTATGCACCTTTGGGCGGAGGCACCAAGAATGACTGTGTATGAACATAACCGTACTCCTCATCGAGTACTTGGAAATGAGACTCCTGAAGAGGCTTTCCCAGGAGAGAAACCGGAAGTCATCCACTTGAGAATATTTGGTGCGCAGTGTACATACATATCCCAAAGGAGAAAAGGACCAAGCTCGATCCTTCTGGGAAGAAGGATATATTCTTAGGATACAGTGATACATTGAAGGCCTAATGTATATACTTCCTAGGATTCAAGAAGATTGACAACAGTAGAGATGTAACCTTTGATGAAGACTCGACATACTTCAGATCCAGGAGGACACCCATTCAGGAGGTCGAGGAACTTGAAGAGATGAGAGTATGAGATATGGAAATTGGAGAATAAATTCTATAGGACCATGAAGATCATGACATCATAGAACCACAAGAGTCAGTAGAGACATTTCTTGAGAAGGACTCCCACAAGAGGAAACCAACATGGGCACGGGAGCTCATACGAGAAGCTGAAAGGTATGGCGCTCCAAAAGGAATACATAGAGAGAGGAAAAGGGAAAATCCCTACAATAGCTATGTGGCTATGATGTGTGACATCCACCTATGAAGAGGATGCAGAAAAGAAAGAATGGAAGGATGCTATGATCGAGGAATATCAATGGATCATGAAGAATGATGTTTGGGAGATAGTTCTAAGACCGAAAAAGAAATTTGCCGTGACTTCAAAGTGGATCTACAAGATCAAGCATGCTGCATATGGAAGCATGGAGAAATATAAGGTGAGATTTGTAACATGAGGCTTCTCACAGAAAGAAGGCATAGGCTATGAAGAGACATTTGCACCCATGGAAAGGTACACTTCCATCATGACCATAGTTACTTTGGCAGCAGTTATGAAATGGAAAAAAACCAAATAGATGTCAAGACAACTTTATTGAATGGTGTAGTCGAGGAGGAAGTGTACGTGAAACAACCACTGGGATTTGAGACACGTGATAGGAAGACCCATGTGTGCAAATCCAAGAAGGCCTTGTATGGATTGAAAGAAGAACCAAGGACATGGTACGACATGATGGATAGCTTCCTGATGAGCTTATGTTTTACCAAGAGAAAATTAGATTCCAACCTTTACTTCAAGGTTGAATACAGAAGACCAGTGATACTCCTGCTATATGTTGATCACTTGTTTCTAACAGGCGAAGACCAACTCATTAAAGATGCAAAGAGGAGACTTGTTGCATAGTTTGAGATGAAATACCTAGGTATGATGCACTACTTCTTAGGCATGGAGGTGTGGAAGAGGGTGGATGGGATCTTCCTTGGTCAAGGAAAATATGTAGTGGAGATTCTGATGAGATTCAGAATGTTGGAATGCAAGGAAACGGACAAACCCATGACATCTAACTTGAAGCTTATGAGTGATGCTTCATCTGAGACGACCGATGCCACGATGTATCATCAAATGATTGGCTCATTGATGTATCTGACGAATACAAACCCAGACATATAATTTGTGGTGAACACCTTGAGCCAGTTCCTGACAGATCCGAGACATGTTCACTTGATAGCTGCAAAGCATATACTAAGGTACCTAAAAGGTATAGTGGATTATGGGCTCAAATATGATGCAAATTAGAATATTAACCTACACGGTTATGTTGATTCATATTAGTTAGGTAGTGCCATTGACAGGAAGAGCACCTCAGGTTTTTTGCTTCAGTTTGGGATCTGGCATGATCTCGTGGTTCAGTAGGAAGCAATCATGCATGGCGTTGAGTACATTTGAGGTAGATTATGTTGCCACTTGTTTGGCTAGTTGCGAGGCAGTGTGCATTTGAAATATACTGACTGACTTGTTCGATCTCCAGTTGAATGTGACTTGTATCTTCTGCGACAATCAAACTTGCGTGAAGCTGTCAAAAAATCCTATGTTCCATGACAATTCGAAGCACATCGAGATCAAGTTCCACTATATCAGAGAAATGTTGCATAGAGGATAAGTGAAGCTCCAGTACATGTCAACGAATGAGCATATAACCGATGTGTTGACCAAGCCTCTTGCAAGAGTGAATTTCGAGTACTTTAGAGAAATACTTGGTGTGATCCATATCAAGATCCCTCGAAAGAGGGAGTGATGTGTTCTAGCATAGCTAGAGAGATAGGTTGTCTAAGTGTAAAATCCTAGTCAAGTTCGTAGGTTTCTCATAAGTAATCATCCCTGTAGGTTGTCCTTGGATGCAATAAGTCCTGGTGAAGCTCCTGGGTTATCCTTGGATGTAATCAGTCTTTGTATGATATAGAAGCATAATATCTCACATGGGAAATGAGATAGGTTGTCCAAGCGGGAAAAATCCTAGTGAAGAAGGATGCTCAAACATAATCAATCCTGTAGGTTGTCTTCGGATGTAAACAGTCCTGTTGAAGCTTGTAGGTTATCCTTGGACGTAATCAGTCATGAGACGGGTTATCTAAATGTGAATATGATCCCTGGTGTGGTACAATTGTTATTTGGATGTAATAAGTCCCGTGGATTGTTCGAGTGTAAAAATGAGACCTGGCATGGTACACAGGTTACTTAGATGTAATTCTTTGAGGTTGACCTAAAACGTAAAGGTCCTGATGCAGCAGGTTGTTTGGTTGTAATCGATCCTTACATATATATCTATATATGTGTGTTCCCATGTTGAGATGATAAGTTCAAGAAGCACATGAGGTGCACCTAAGCGGTTCTATGATAGAACGCAGGTTAACCGTGGATTCTTTGTGTGCTTTGTTTTGTTTTGTGTAGGATAAAAGAGATTATCTAGATATGACGAGATGAAGGTAGAATATGCGGGTTATTTCCATGGAAATATAAAGAAGGTCGTGGACAATTACTATGTGAAAAAAGGATGGCTCTATAGAAACTTCCGATGACCAATAATATTGTTCGATGATCAATAATAAGATGATGATGGTAGAAACTATGATGATGACTCTATGACTCTGTGATGATGACTCTATGATATTCTGTAACTTTAGAAGATATTATATATGGATGTATTTGTAACTTCAGAAGATATTATATATTGATGTATCTGTAACTTCAGAAGATATTCTGATGTATATTATCCTTGTATGTTGTTGTACCCCCATTGGGGATGTGTTTACCCCCTTGCGGGATGTCTTAATTGTGTCTAGACCTTGAGGTACAACCTTTGTTGTAACTTAGGGAGAATTCAACCCTGTTAGGTAATACAAGTGGGCCCCACTCTTATGTTTGGTCAGTCACCTAAAAGGTATAAATAGGGAGGTTATCTCCCTCATTTATTCACACCTCACATTCTCAATTTTGCATGAGAGAGAAAGAGAGACAAATGGAGGAGAGACGTATAGGTGTTGAATACTTCTTATTTCTGCTTTTGATCATCTTACTATTATGAGGAATTTTGCAGGGTTTTCTCCTTTATGGTTTCCCCGATGAAAATATTTGTGTCTTGCGTATCTCTTATATATTATGCATCTAGTTGTACTTGTTATTCTTCCAAACAAATATCCTAATCAAGCTAATAAAATCTAGAAAAACTAACAGTTTCAACACTAGTGGGTTGCCTTGTATAAACAAAATAAATACAGAAAGTTAACTTATAACCAATAAGAAAGCAAGAACCACCACATCATAAAGATCAAGAAGAAGGAACCATATCAAATACAT
>LPNX010049985.1:19983-53520 GCA_001517045.1 Pseudotsuga menziesii | reverse complement strand
AAAACCATACATTCAAGCATTTAGCATGTTCATCATTTTCATTAAACAACAAAATACAATTTGTAGAGATGAGATAGTCAAGAATACTTATCTTATGAGGAATTCGTCCCACAACCAGCTATGTCATTGCAACATAGGCTAGTGTGTTTCTTAGTATCTTAGCAACATTGCTACCCTCGAGCTGGGCATGATTCCCCAAGGAATAAGGAACGAAGCAGGCTCACACATAGCCAAAGGTACACAAATTAGCGAAGCCAACATAGTTGGGTTTATCAGGCCATCAGGGAGATGGGAAAAGCTAGATGCTAAGCTGGTGGGCTCATTGAAGAGCTAAGGACAACTACACTAGAACTAGCCTGACTTCTAGGACACCCACACACACCCAATCACAAGGAATCAGTCCATTCTCTACTACACAGTCCCTCGGGCCTTGACTTCCCTTCCAGTGTTATTCAGGGGTTGTGGAGAAGAAGGCCAGTCCTCTAGCTCTGTCTATGAGGCTCCCAAACACACCAAGTTTATCAAGCATACCAAACCTTCATTCCCACTCCAATACAATCCAAATACCAACCACTTCATATACACGGCAAGGTCAAGCAATTCACAACTCTGTGAAAGAAAAAGGGAAACATGATGCAACCAAGAATGGTGAATGCAGCTTTGACTAAGAAAAGTGATTTCAGATTTGTTCTTGGCCCTAACATGGCCAAAACAACTTAGCAGCAACCCACACACATGGGGAAAACAACAGCCCCGATCTCACCATTGAAGCAATGGGAAATACACATCCCAAATTTGGAAGAGGAGATCAGACTCTCAGCATGGACAGGGGAACTTATACACAGAACCACAAATCTGGTAAGGAAAATGCACACACACAGCCTTGAATTGGAAAACGAAGACTGAACTAGTCGCTGCATGCACGCGTGAAAACTGAGTGACTGCGTGAGAGAGAATCCCAACATGCACGTGAGGAGAAAAAATGATTGTCTTTGCTTGAGAATGGGCAAGAATGTAAGAATGCCCACGTGAGGGTGAAAGAGTCTACTGGTGGAGTGTGCATGTGGGCAAGGACTGACAGTCCTACCACACACCACTGCCCAGCAATAACTACCCAACTAGCAACAGAGGTTTTTAATTTGGTAGTTGACTGTTTGAGACAAGGGAAGGTGAGTAAGACAAAAGGTGGCTGATAGCTAAAAGGGTTTATCAAATGACACCTGGATTTTCCCCATTGGCCCAAAGTTTAATAATTTCCCTCCCTATCCTTAGGAAAATCATGCCCTTTTCATCATGGTTGCATTAACATAGCTGGTTGGGGTTTATTTTTAATTAAAATGCATATTTACATGACGCCAAAACTATAATGTGTCGAATATCACGATATACCATCGGCAACGATTTCAATCGCCGAAACATAAAACAACCAAATCGATGGTGGGGCTTTTGCTTTTAGCTCCACACCACGATTAATTACAATATATACATTTTAACGTAAATGGGGTCAAAACCGGGGTGTTACAAAAAAAAGGATATTTATTGTAATATGGATTGGTACATAATACAAGGATGTCGTCATGTTATTGTCTTTCAAGTGATGTGATTGGCCTAGCTAGCTAGTGCAAATCCTAAGTGACAAACAACTCATTTAATAGCAAGATATTGAGTGATAGATGACTAATTTAATAGCAAGATATTGAGTGATAGATGACTAATTTAATACTAGATTCGGTACAATATTGCTTGTAACTTGTTGTTGAGAGAGTAGGGGAGGATCACTAATAGTGGTGTTCCCACTATTCTCCATCGTGGATGACTGCATGGCACACATGTAGCGGTGTACAACATCCATCCAGTATGTCATTCCATGTCTTGCAGATAGAGGGGTCTTTAATTTGCTTTTATGGGCCTCAATTTCTTCCCTCCATGTGCCTTCTCTCGAGGTGTCTTTCCTTCCCTATTCATTCTTTTTTTTAACCATGGGAACAACAACCTCCCAAAAGTATATCCAACAGCCTGCAAGCCAGATATACCAATAATTTGTGACTTAGCAGGGGCTGAGACGTCTCAAATCCCTTCGAGGTGAGCCTCTATCCTAGGGGTCACATACCCTTCGAGCCTTGTCACAACAGGCCAATGAGCAACCCTACCCCCCACCGGTTTTGAACCTGTGACCTCCAAAGAGATAACACATGTTCTTAACCATTAGGCCCACTCAGGTTCCCTTCCCTATTCATTCTTGCTTAGGGCCTATCTGTGGACACCCCAGTCATGGTATGCCCTTCCTGTAATGGTCGCGCATGTGGGTGTTCTTGTTGGTGGTGATTGTTGGATTCTTCATTTTGTAGTCAACCAAGAAGGAACTAGAAGTAGGAGAAGAAGGATAGAAGTCACATAAAGAAAGGAAGTGGTAGAAGTAGTGGAAAGAACTGGAAGTTGCGGAAGTAAGTTAACTGTCACAACTATTTTGGACTAGTTTTGGACCCAATGCACAAGTATAAGAAGGAAAATGAAATATGAGAGAAGAAGAAGAAGAGAGAGAGAGAAGATTTCAAAGACAAGAAGACTCGAACATCAATCTAATCATATGCATAAACATATAAATAGAGTTGGGCTATGGGTTTTGTAATGGGGGTTTTTCAGGTTATGTTATATCCCATGGTAGGTAATTCCACAGTGCATGTAAGGATAAAGGCCATGATGTTATTGCTTTAATGAGGATATGGTAATATAATAAGAGAGGTTGTTGGCCGCCTTATAAAATTTTGCATGGAATATTCCTTTGTGATGTTTTTTCATTTGTCTCTGTAATGGTTTTGCACTTTGGTTCTATTTTATAATACTTCAATGGATAAATGGTGAATTTATTTAAGTATTAATGCAATATCGTGAATATTGCAATGTGATGTTCTCTATTGATAAATCCTATCACATCCATACATTTAACTAAACCATTTCTTATGTCAATATTGGTTATGCTTCGGGTGATACCTTCCCCCTTAAGGGGATTGAAAATTCCAACACACTAGACAACAATGGTGCCCTTTCATTTCCCAATGTGCTAGAATCTCGGTATCCATTTTGCACCAACAAATGTTTATGTTGATGGGGCCTGGTTTTTAACAAGACTATGTTAATTGTATGGATACCTTGGTAATAACTAGTGAGATTCAAGATTGGTGGAAAAAGAAGATTGACGGTTTTACAAATTGGGTAGCTGAACTATGAGGGTTGGAAGTAACAAAGTTTAGACAATACCTATTCTATGGGGTACCATTTCATATTAGTAAAAAGTTTTGTGGTTTGAGATTCTAGTAAACCTAGTAGGGTGGTTATGACGACTTATGGAAACACCAAAGTACCGTGCAACATATAGAGGAAAACTATGGTGTGGATTGCAAGAGATCTAATCCAATTGAATAAACTAGACTCACCCCTAACTAGAGTTGTTGAATTTTGCATAGAAAGTACTATGTTTGGCTATATTATGGAGTTTGCAACATAAAACAACCAATTGGCACTAAAAGCAGAAGATAAACTCAAGAGCAGATCAAGAGGAAGACTGCCGAAAGTTGTCTGGTGGATCAAGACTTAGTTGGTTGAGTTCATATTTCTACCTCTGGGATGGATTATAATGGAGGATTAAACCACTCGCGCACAGTGCGAAAAGTCAGGGTGATGTTGCTACGTTGTGAAAGGTAGATATATCATCAATGGAGGGGTTTGATAGTGCTAAAGTGAGGGATGAGCGAGCAAAACAAAGAGCACTAGTGAAATAAAAATTGTTGAAAGACCAGTTAAGGGAAGCATAAAGGAGAATCACACAACTGGAATAAAATATAAGGAATGGAGAGGATAGTGAAGAAAGTCAAGAGAATTTATGTTAGATGAAGTAGTTCGAGAAGAACTGACTAGTGCCAAGATGAGAAATCAAGGGATGGATATGTCAGACAACCCAGTAAGAGGAAGCTGGATGGAAGGAGTTAGTGAAAGGCATGATCATGAAGACTAGTTGTTGCATAATGAAGTGTTTCATCTAATGCTACACTTAGCCCTAAGTAAATAAGAAGATCATCAAGAAATATCAGGACCTACAGTATATGGAAGTACTCCAAAAAGTGAAGCACCCATCATTGAACAAGTAGTCAGAAGCAATGCAACAAGAACTCCCCTTACCGACCCCTAGGTTCCCTCACAAATTATGGTAGCAAACTCTCACTATCATGTGTCACAATTTCCTTGGTATAGTCATATAAGCAGTAGTTGTAATGGTTCTCAAAGAAGTTCATTAATAGGAGGAAGTAGTAGTAGTTCTCAACACCCTAGTAGCAATCTTGTAGTACATCTTGTGCCCCAAGGTTTTATATTGGTAGGAACCCCAACTACAACATCAGGTACAACAACAATGGAAGGAATTCTAGTAGCATCTCCACTGGGGTTCCTAGAGTTTTTGTGGGGTGGAGAATGCAATGCAACACAACACTGGTTTCTTTATGAAGCAATACAGAATGCTAGAGCAATCCTAGTAGAGTCAAAGTTGGTGGAACTCTGGACAAACCTTCATGGAAGATATCTACAATGGTATATGAGACTTGTTGAAATCTAGGTTCCGAACGTGTCGACCCTTACATTGGCAGGAACCAAAAACTTGTTCGTGGATGAGTTTTCGAAACCTAAATCATAGTAACAAGGAGTTGCATGACTAAGAGATATTTGACAGAAAACTGGATCATCAGCCTTAGCATATGTACAAAGGTTTAGAGATGTATTAACCAAGTTGACATAGCCAGTCCACAAATCTCATCACAAAGAATGTTTCATCCAAGGGTTGTTTTCCCTTGCGAAGTTACCTCTATTGTAATAAGCAATAGCCTCTCTCGAGGTTGCTTTGGATAAAGCAATTAAAATTCAAGATATGACAAACGATCAAAACTCAATGGGATGGGGATAGGCACTTCATCCTCTTCTAGTGAATTGGCACAAGTACATCACAAACTAGTAGAAAAAATTGAGAATATCCAAGATCTGAATACACCAAAAGAACAACGACCATAGGTATGGTGCACTCTATGCATGTTGTGCAGATGGACCATTCATAATTTAGAATGTCCAAGGACATGAGGAGGATAGGTTCCACTGGGAGGACCATTCAATAATAGGCCTAGTGCAACGATTGTGTAGATTGTTGTTGGAAATCCATTTCATTCCATAAGAAGGTCGTCATATCGAGACCCCCCAACACGTTCTCCTAATGACTATTGTGAAACTTGTAGATCATTCGGTAGTAATAAGAAAAGAACCCTTTAAAAGCTATTTTGAGCAAGTCTACTATAAAGACTATAAGTTTATTAATAGTTTATTCATTACAACCAAATTTGAAAAGATTAGTTTTACGGGTTGATGTTAATAAATCTAACTTTAAATTTTGATTAATATATCATTTACACATGAAAGTTGTCATTTCCAAAAATCCCTTTAAAAGAGGAAAACATTTAAAAATAAATAATTTATCTCATGCTCTACATGAGGGACACTAACAATAGTAACAACTTCGCTTATTATGTCCCCGACAAGGGGATATATATGAATTACTCAACGGGATTATTTGGACCAATTTGTAGTAATTTAAAAAAAACATAAGAGTTAAACTAAGGTTGTGTATTACTTTTTGTTTTGTTTCTTAAATGCTATTTTATAAGCTTATTATTGATACTGTGGAGATGGCGTTGGGTTGGGTTCCTGTGCCCCAAGACCCGGCAGGGTCGCTGATATCAACAATGCTATAAAACTCCTCGTAAACACTACCTCCTTTGCAAGTTCAGATTTTCATGATCTCAATTACTATTCCAGATTTGTGATCCAGCTATTCCATTAAATGTTAAATCTGCTATTAATGTTATCTAAATGCGTGTTTCGCTCAGCCCAAGCCTTGATTGATCCTAAAATCATCGTCATTTTTGAGACTATCGTTTTGGCCGTTTGTTTGTGGACAACTTTATTTTATACCAGTTTGAGCCTATTAACCCAATACCAATTATGCTTATAAACCCAGCGAATAACGTGGGGAGGTGAGGTAACGTGACCGCTGGAAAACGTAAGCCGATTTAAATGCATTCTTAACTTTCACATTGATTTAAATGCAGACTTAACTTTCACATTGTTTCACATCTGCTGCATGAAAAACTGCATTGAATGAGCTTAGTTTTGTGTTGCCCACTCCCTGGTTTTAAAATGGGCGTGCTCAATAATTGCTTGGGATTGGGAAGCCCATACATCTTGCAATTGTTGATTATAAACTTCATTGGCTTGCTCGGATGCCTACCTTCTGTTGCTTTAGCACTAAATAAAGCAAGTGAAACGGTAACAAATTATGTTAATTTTCTTGACGTGGGAATCACATGCATAGGGAATTTAGCAATTTTTCTTACAAGCTTGCTTAGAGGAAGGCTGGATCTCGAGTTGGCTGCGAGGGACATTCTGGCCACTTTTAGAGGTCCCAGACTGAAGCGCATACACATATGTGGCCTGGTAACTTGTGAGAAATATGAAAATGCTTCTGTTGTATTGTTGTCATTTCAGTAGCCCAATTCTTCTATCAAGCAATTCATGAAGTACATCTCCAGTGCCCATGGTGTGGAGTCCATCCTTCTGGACTGCTTACCTTTAAAATCTGTTGCACTCCTCGCTGAGATCTGTAACTGCGATGATGAATGCAAATGCATTGTATTCTGCACAGTGGAAGAGGTCACAGTCATGCTTGCTCATCGGATGCCAGGAATACTGAAGCGACTAACTGATACCCTGTGCCTGCTGCTATCTCGTGACTGCCTGGCACATGGCTGCCAGGGTTGCAACCAGGGCATGTTGTATGTGCACAAAGAATCTAAGTATTTGAGAGAGGATGGAAACAAGATAACGGATGAGGCCATGGGGGATTCGTCAGTTCTTGAAACACTTGATTACATTTCTGCGGAATCTGCTGGAAAGGAACGTAGTTGCATCTGCAATCCAGTGCATCCAGGATACGATGATGACTGGACAGACATGATGATGAAATCCTTCAGGTCTAAAGATACGCAAAGCAAAGGAGTGAGAGTTAAGGCCTAGGATGCCCTGGAAAATTACATGGCTTTTGGTGCCCAGGAAAATTACATGTCTTCTGAAATCGTGGAATCCAAATGAGTGGACGTGAGATATAGCCAAGGTTCTTTAATAGTTCCAAGGTCAATAGAAATATTATTAAACCTTGCAGTTACTGGGTGGTTCAGAACTGATGGTTTCAGTGCCTCTTTACTGGTAAGAAGGGGGCAATAAGGAATTATCTTGTGGACACAAAAGGAAATGGATTTGCTGCCAATGCATTTATAACCAAAGCTCGGGTCAAGTCGTCGCAAGTCCTGTCTCGTAGCAATAATGAGGAGATGAATGTTTGCCAAGTGCTCACATTTAGAGGTAGTCATAGAACTCTCAAAACCTTATCGATTATAGGCGGTATTGTGAACTAGGTTTGCTCTATTGCTTGGGCTGTGCTGGTCGCATTAGAGGGAGGTCATGGCCGCGGATGGCATTATACACAGTTAAGGTGACCCACTGAGGCTAGAGTAGCTGTGATAATGGCAGCCATCGTTGTTGGTTTTGGCATGGACTGTCTCCATTTGTGTTTCTCTTTGCGCGGAATTCATAGATGGTATCCTTTCAACAGAGGAAACCATAACGAAGTTTCTATTGGCATCCGTGAGACCTCGGAAGCTACAAAGCCCATTCGTATCATTGTTGTCTGTATAGTGATATTTTTGGATATTGTGGGAATTGTATTATGCAGCACAGTACTAGCAGGAATTTGGGGAAAGAAGACTTTTGGAAGATGGATATATAGTGCTCTGGATGGACTGGTTTGGGTGAAATGGGGAATCGGAAGTTATATTCTTGGTGAGCGTTTGCCAAAACATGAATCTGGCCTAGTCATGACTACTGAATATGAAAAAGATTGTACCAAGAAGTAGAAGCCGAGGTGGACCGACAATGGAATTCTGGTGTACTCTTCTGCGTTCCTCCTCATTGCGATCTTAGCTGGAGTTCGAGGCAATTGCGATTACATGCCTTCCGATTAAAGTATGGCAATTATTTTCGAGTAAGCTAGCTGTGGAGCAATCCTCCCTCATTGGACGGAGGAGGAGCAAAGTTAGCGTTGACTTTGCTCCTCCTCAGTCCGATGAAGGGAGTTTTGCTCCACAGCTAGCTTACTCCATTATTTTCTGGGTGAGCGTTTTCCATGACTACCTAGGTGTTGATGGTAAAGAATATATTTCCAAAAGCGGAAGCCGAAGTGTACTGACAATGGATTTTTGCTGTACTTTTCTGTGTTCTTGCTTGATGCGATCTTAACTGGAGTTCACCTTACTTCTTATTAGCTGGATTTCTGCTGTACTTTTCTGTGTTCTTGCTTTAATGCGATCTTAGCTGGAGTTCACCTTACTTCTTTCTTGCTAGGGTTTGTGCATATAGGCCCATGCTGCTTATTCACCTTACATTTACGTCGAGTATTATTGGCTTTGTTTGGATTATACCCTTGTCATTTTTACTTTCACTTAATTTGTATCTTTCAAATCACTTTAAAGAATAATTCTGAATTACCCGAGTTAAATTACATTCATATAATGTTGAAATTCAATAGCATTAAATATATTTTATTTTATTTGTTTTTTTTTATATATTATGGACAAGTTTTTATGTCCTTGACAAGGAGATATATACTAACCACTCAAGGGGATTATTTGGACCAATTTGTAGTAATTTAAAAAAAACATAAGAGTTAAACTAAGGTTTTGTATTACTTTTTTATTTATTTTTATTTTTTTAGTTTCTTAAATGCTATTTTGTAAGCTTATTATTGGTACTGTGGAGATGAAGTGGGTTCTTGTGCCCCAAGACTCCGCGGCGATATCAGCAATGCTATAAAACTCCTCATAAACAATACCTCCTTTAAAATTTCATATTTTCATGATCTCAATTAATATTCCAGATTTGTGATCCAACTATTCCATTAAATGTTATCTGCTATTAATGTTATCTGAATGCGTGTTTCGTTCAGACCAAGCCTTGATTGATCCTAAAATCATCATCATTTTTTAGGCTATCGTTTTGGCCGTTTGTTTGTGGACAACTTTATTTTAAACCAGTTTGAGCCTATTAACCCAATACCAATTATGCTTATAAACCCAGTGAATAATGTTGGGGAGGTGAGGTTCAACTAGCTTAGGCTGACGTGACCGCTAGCAAACGTAAGCAGATTTAAATGTAGTCTTAACTTTCACATTGTTTCACATCTGCTGCATGAAAAACTGCATTGAATGAGCTTAGTTTTGTGTTGTCCACTCCCTGGGCAAGTAAGTCTATTTAAATGCAGTCTCAATTTTCAGATTGTTTCACATCTACTGCATGAAATATTTAGAGTTGACCTCTATGCACCTGACACCTCAGTGCGATTGTGCAGACCACTTTGGAATTAGTGCATTGTGCATACCACCTCGATGCATTGTGCATACCACCACCTGTGTTTTAGTCTATGCATATATGCATGCATAAAGGAGTGTGGCGAGATGCATATATTATCACCTGTCACTCTTGAAGATGCAAGATTTCACCCATGAAGGTGCAGGTGGATTGGTAAACTATGCTGCTCCATTTTAATCTTTTTCGTGGTCAACCCTCACATATTTATGATCTGGTTCCTACAAGAACGGGGCGTGGGATTTGAACACCCGCTCTTTGGTTTGTTTGTCTCTAATTTTCCATTGTGCAAGATTTATTTTTTCCTAAATTCTAAACTGGCGTCCTAGCGTTTTGGTGTTTGGAACAGGGCGTGGCTTTCCCTGTCGTTTGTTTGTGGTGAAGGAAATCGAATGAAAAGATTTATTAGTCCAAAGGATTGTAAATAACTTAACTAAAATTGATAATTATAAATGGAAGATTTATTAATCCATGGTAAATAATATTGATAGGATTACCAAATTATTTATATATATAAAAGTCATGTTTGAATTATATATATATGAAATAAAGTCATGTTCAAATGGTTGATGGTCAATTGACATCATCATGGTCGCAGTTTTGCTAGATTGATTAGATTATGAGTTTTTCAAAACAAATCCACTATTAATTCGCCTAGTCATCTAGTCGATGCAGAGGTCGTATTGTGTTGATTGTTTTTTAAAGATGCCTAGTCGATCGATTGTAATTGCCACAAATCTTCCAAAGGCATGAAGGAGTTGGAATCATTCAGATAATGATGCTAATGGCTGCCAATATTCATGCACTACTTCTACTTATGCTAATAATGTTGAATTGCAATCAACTCTTATTCTCTTCTCACATAGCACCACCATCCAATCCAAGTCCGTTTGTGTTTATGACTGTGGATGCTGAGAGAACAACTGAAAGAAGATATGATCACATTGTAGTTGGAGAAGGGACAGTTTGGTTCTACCAAGTATTCAATTTTAATAATAGAGGGGAGGATTTATGCCAACACTTATGTTTCATTTTATTTAGCTACTATTATTGCTTTTTTGTTTTTATTATTATTCTTTGTTTCAGATGTAGGCTCCTCTCTTTTACAGTTATGAACTCTCTCATCTATAATTTAGGGTGTCGTTCTATTGGTTTAGAACTTTAAATTACATATATATATATATGATACAGATGCATAAAAATACTGCCAATAACAAGGGAGAAAGAGAGATCACACACCATAAGCATTAGACAATACACCATCACTCCATTGTGCTAGAATTATGTAGAAAGGATAAGTCTTGCTTAGGTTGGCTACATAACTGGCAACGTTGTGTCAAGCTGTGGATTTGTACTATGGTTTGAATGAGAATTTGGTAATTTTTATATGAAAATGAAAAAATAACTTTTATCGCTATATGATATAACGCAATACACAACATGATTTGGAATGTTGGTTTTTTTGCACAAATCTTCAAAATGAGACTTCTGATCGAAAGCATGATGGCTCTGGTAACTTTGGATCACAGATTCTAATGAAGGGGCTTTATTGACACTCTTTTGGAATCTCACTATATCGAAATATTGTCATATATACTAATGGTATAAATTCTTTAATTTGTCCTGGATTTTCCATGGATGAAATAGCCATTGATGTTGAAATGAAATTGCTCTCACTGTTTTTTTTTTAATTCTTAAAATCGAATTTTAAATTGAGAATCATGACCAATATATTTGTGTGCTTCATTCAATATTTGTGCCCTGTGCAAGTTGAAATGTGTTAGTTTGTCACCGATTATGATACCATGTATTTTTTAATAAGCGGAACTAACAGCATAAGAATATGTCCACTTATAATTCTATGAATATTTTCTAATAATTTTTTACTTAAAAAATGTTTTACTTGAATCATTAAAGTGAACACACCCGTAGCTATATTATGAGTGTTAATGGTGCGTTGGCACTATGCTTTTTGACATTGGTATCCTTCAAAGATATAAATTTTGAATTACATTTCATATAAATTCAATAATCTATTTCATGATTTTTACCACTTTATATGTGAAGTAAATTTAATTTACGAACTTTTTATGTGATTAGTTTATGATTAATGTTCAATGTAAACTTAAATTTACTCTATGTTGTTGCTAACTTATATTATTATTATTATTTATATTAATATTAAATTTATCAATTATTTAAAATTACCCAAAATATTATTTAATCTTTAAATAACTTATAATAAAAATAAAAATAGATTTATTATAATTTATTTTGAGAGTTTTTTTCTTTTATATTACTTATACTATTTTATATTAATTATATACTATATATAATTATACTATTTTTCAAAGTTTTACTAATTTATACTGAAAATAGATCTATTATAATTTATTTTCATATTTGTTTATATTAATTTATTTTAATAAATTTGTACTAATATTGAATTTATTAATTATTTAGAATGACCCAAATACTTTAGATGCAATTTAATTTTTTGTAACTTATAGTAAAAATAAATCTATTATAATTTATTTTAACTTTTTTTTTATATTATATTGAAAATTGTATATTAATTTTAACTTTATTTATCCATCTTCATGTAAGGCATTTCTTTAAAATCTCATTTTTTAGCATTTTATTTTTTTCAATTAGTAATCAACATTATATAACAAACAATTTTAATAAAGATAATAATCACAATTTACTTTAAAAAAGTATCATTGTACTTCTAAGTATAACATTTTAGAATTTGATATATATTTTATTTAAGAAAAAAGTCAAAATATTTCCTTAATTGTACCAAAACTACTTCCAAAATACATAGAAACTACATGTCACAACTATTGAATGCATGTTCATGTCCTCTTACGTTTCCCGGGCTTCAGCGAATCACAACATGATCTACGCGGGTAATGGGACATTATCGTGTATCTGATCAGTCGTGGGATCCTGGCTCAGAGTCGGGTGACTGTGTTGTATCTGATGTTCACATTTTGGAATGGTAGATTCATTGATTTTGTTCCGAGTTTCTTGAGAGTTCCTGTGTGTTTTCTTGTTTGGAAATTGTTTGCTATTGTCTTCACACGAGATGGTGCTTCCCATGGTTGGCATATTTGGAGAGTTGTTTTTTGGAAGTTTTGGTTGGATCATCCGTAGGGTTCAAAAGCGCGTGCTTCGGAGGTTAGATATGGGTGGTGTCATATATGCAATCAATGGTGGGGGTCTTTGTGAGATACGGTCATCTTTAAGGCACCCTTTGCAAGTTTATGGCTCTGTGTTTGTTGCTCTATTCGAATATACTTCTCTTATGACTTTCCTGTTGGTTCTAGTGTTCTCTGCCATGTTCTCATCTACGTGGAGGTTGTTGAAGCAACACAATACGGTTGTGGTTGGTCCATGCTTCGGTTGTCCCGGTTTTCAATTTTTGCTTTTGGCATATCTGCAATTGCGATAGAAATTCCTAGTTATTTACTTCTCTTTCGAGCTAGTTGAGATGGTATGTATAAAAATACCTAGTTGTTTACCTCTATTACTCCAAAATTGCTAGTTTGATATCAAGTTAAGTTGCAACAACATGTGGTAATGTCGGGGACATTGCCACCACGTGGCTCTTGTTAATAATTGGATTAGTGGCTCTTAATTTTATGACATCTCAATAAGTGTAATGTTTGCTAGATGTTGGAAAATATTTATTAAAAACTATTTTGAATTTATCTTAATTTTGATTTAGTTAAAAAAATAAAAATAAAAATAATTATATTATTGTCAATAATTCAAACTTATTGATTTAATTTTAATTACTTGTAATATTTTTTTAAAAGGTCAATTTCAAAATTATATATATTTTAATTGAAAAAAATTAAAACCATGGGCTACCAAAAAAATATCATGGTTGTCTATTCAAAATACATAAGTTAAGGTTTTTATATTTTCAAACTTAAATCCTTTTGTCATGATTTATGTGAATTTTTATAATTTATTTTTTTGAAATATTTCACACTTATTTAATAACATCACTTCATCATTAATTTTGACATTATGGTGTTTTCAACAGGTTGACATTATATCCACCATATGTTCTTTCATACATTTCACAATCATTACGAGACACTAAAAATGCCTAAATGTCAAATGCTAAGCTAAATATAAATAAGAATACCACTATTATGGGGTCAAATTAAATGATGCCATTATTCGAATAGGTAATTGATCTATTATTTCTTATTTCTTATTTCTTATTTGTTGCTGAATGAAAATGTGTTAATCTTTTTTCAGGAGAAAAATAACAGTTTCTTGTAATTCATCTAAATCAAAGGAAATATTTGTGCTGCAACAAGAGTACAAATATAAAAATTCAGGCCACAGCCAGGAGCAAGTGCTTAGTCACATCTCCAATATATAATAACAAGCCTATAGGAAGCTTTAGCAAAGGAGGAAACATTTGTGCTTCAACAAGAGTACAATAATAAAGATTAGGCCCCAGCCAAGAGCATAAGCTCAGTCACATCTCCAAAAGAATACAAATAGTAGGCACCAAAGGAAGCTTCACCAAAGGAGGTGGCAATATATAACAATCTTCTAGTCCCCATCTCGAATCAACTCAGCAAACAACACTCAAGTCTATACAGTCCAGTTGATCTAAGGACACACTACTAGGATAAAACAACAAGAATGGGAAACCAACCACCTAAATCATCAAAGATGATAGCTCAAAATCAATCCCCAAGAAGAGAAGGGAAGAATGTCAAAATCAAAAGATAGAGCCATGCTAATGGCATACTTCTTCAAAAAATTCCAAGAAATCTAAGATCCCAAATGGTAAAAAAAGTGCCTCCTTAGATAGGTTGTCGACCTAGACATTGAATTCTCTATAAACATGAGATAAAAAAAAGTGTCAACCTGTAAAAGAGTTATGCTATTTTACTATCAGTTAGATATGGGGGTTATGCCATGATATAGTTGATGTGATGCACAAAAGTTGTCCTTGCTTGCGTCCCATGCATACACTAAATGATTCAACGCCTACTTCCACAGGGGGGTTCACTCAGTGAACTTATTACAAAGCACGATCATTCAAAGGATATTAAAGAATATCCCTAACTTCACTAAATATTGGAAAACACCTCCTAAACTATATTGTTGAACCCCCCTCCAAATATACCTTTCCAAATAAGAAAACCCCTTGTTTCACCAAATATTGTAGGGATCCATTTTTACCAATTCATTTTTAACACCCCTTTTATATCATTTTGCCAACTTTGAAGCTCAAATGCAAACAATTATGAATCCAAGGCACACATCATATCTCATCATGCAAAGGAACAAAAACTAGTTCAAGTGTTTTTGCCAACACATAAACATGCATGAACTTCTACATTATGAATTGAACACCTCTTTGATCTTTCTCCCATAACATAAAGTTGGTTAACTGATAATACTTGAACACTCAAGAAACCAAGACTAATATGTATCCAGTACATTATTGGAGTTATAAATCCAACCCACAATTTGGAGGTTATTCCTTAGCAGCAGTTATGAATGATATGAATCCATCCAGTAATTTAGAGGTATGAATCTAGCCCGTGATTTGGGGGTTATTCCTTAGAATAAACTAAGACTGATATGAATCCAACTCAGGATTTGGAGTTATGAATTGAGCCCATTATTTGGAGGTATGAATCCATCCCATGATTTGGATTTTATTCATCAGCCCACCCAAATAAATTAACCCCCAATATTTATATTTTTATGTCAAATTAAAAACCCCCCTTGACCCCTTAATATAGGGAAATATATTTTTGAAGTTTTTAGGAGTATTCAAACCCACAATATGAATGGACGTGATATGATATTGCATTGATAGTGAACCCCATGCCTACTTTTAAGTTAACAAAATTGCTATTAAACTTTACACAAAGAAAGTGTAACAGTTTTACAAAATTCATATTACAACATATGAGTTTTATGAGTTTTAGATTATGAATTATACTTTATCTTTTGCAAAATTCATATTACAATATATGAGATTTAGATTATGAATTGCACTTCATCTTTTGCAAAATTCATATTACAATATCTGAATTTTAGATTATGAATTGTACTCCCTTGTCTAAAATTATCATATATTTTATATTTTAAAATGCAATTAGAATTAATATTTTAACTGATTTGTCTTTTATATAAGTAGGAGATCTTGAAGCTTTGCTTGAGTGTGTTTCAATTTAGTTATATGAAAGCTTAGATTTAATAAGATCTGTTTTCTGTTTTAAGATGATTCTGGTTTGCAGATGATAACATATTTTAATGGTAAATGTAAAAGCAAATTCAGCTATTAGTTTTGACATAGCTTTTGGCAGAGACAGTTTGTAGTTTTTTATAAATAGTATTTTTTTTAATAAATTATTGTTATTAGTTTTATTTACAATTTTATGTGGATTATCAATATAAAAAATTAAGCAATGTGTTATTTAATATTATAGGGTTTAATTAAACTGTTGTGATCAGTTTTAATTAAAGTTATTATTTGATAATAAATTTAAAATTAATTTTACTTTTAAGTATTTTTATTATTTTTGAGTTTTTTTAAGGTTTGATTTAGTTCATTATTAAATTGTTACATCTGAACTCATGCGTGATTAGACTTTCCTAAAATTAAGAACATATACAAGTTTGTTGATTTCTGATTAAATCCTTGTCTTGCTTTAGAAATTTCATATCTTTCGTTTAAAATCATTTGTAATCATTTTTAGTTGGAAATCTCCATAATCTTGTATGTTTGTATAAAATTGTTAATATTTTAGATCGTTTTAATTAGCTTAATACGTGTAATTTATATTATTTAGTTAACTAAGTGTTTCTACATCTTTCCTCTGACGTGGAAGATCTCTTGATTGGATGACGGAGCCATCAAACTTATCAAAGACAACCGTAACAAACAACTTCGTTTCTATTTTAAGAAACTTAGACCGGGTTGTTTCCTCTTAGTTAATGAGAAAGTCAGAAACACCCATCAACAAGTGGATTTAGACGGAGCACTTGAGAGAAATTAAATAATTAACTCAATTATTTGTATTAATTATATATGTTGACATTATGATAGGTATTGCGATCATATGGAAAAAGATCGGATTGTGATATGGTTGTCCACTGGTTGTCACTAATGGCAACACATAGTTCCAAGCATATAATCCAACAACAAGAAGGACAGATAAGTAGAGGACTAAGACGAATCAACGGTTGTGGATGAATTCCGCAAGATAAAGGTGTAGAAAAATTAATGGGTTCGCAAAGATAGGGTGAAGTTCGACACTGATAGCAGATCGACGAATGAAATCAAAGTCGCAATAAATTGACGTTAGGGAAAATAACATTCCGGAGCGCCAAAGTGAAGTTCCGTGTTTGATAACTGATCGATGGATGAAGTTGAAGCCGCAAGAGAATTGACAGTTTGTGTAGAGATCTGCAAGATAAAACATGAGAAGAAAGTTTAAAGGCAAATCTGATGAATAGATATGACGGTTAGAAGAGAGTCCGCAATAGATCTACGGTTGCAGAGCGATCTGCAAAGTTATAGTGAGATCCACACTTAATCTCAGATCGACGACTAGGATTGAATCCGCAAGAAATCGACGCTTCAGAAGAAATTCAGAAACAAAGTAGTGGGAGAAAAATTGCGGAAGTTTGGAAAATCCGCAATCCGCATCAGATCTAAGATCAACGAGTGGGAAAGACTTCGTAAGAGATTGGCGGCACGAAAGAAAAATTGTGTAAGGGGAATTGTGAAAGTAGTTTGAACAAATTTGGAAAACTCGCAATCCACAATCAGCATCTGATCTAAGATCGACGATAGGGAAAGACTCCGCAAGAGATCGATGATGCGGAATAAAATTGTGGAAGTAGTTTGAACGAATTTGAAAATCCTGCAATCTGTAATCTGCATTTGATCTAAGATCGATGATCAGAAAGACTCCGTAAGAGATCGACGACGCAAAAGAAAATTGCGGAAGTAGTTTCGAAGAAAATCAAAATGCACACCCAAAATTCGCAATATCCGAAATCTTATTTCAGATTGACGAACAGGAGAGAGAGTCCGCATGAAATTGACGACACAAAAGAAGTATTGCGAAACCAGAACTGGGGAAACTCATATTTGCGGGAAAAGACAGTTGCAAAAGGAGTCAAGGTTGCGGAAAAAGACAATTGCAGAAGGAGTTAGAGTTGTGGAAGCGTCATTGCGAAAACTTGGAATTGAGGGAAGACTAAGGTTGCGGAAACAAATTGCTTATCGATTGGGCTCCTTTCTTGTCATAAGGCATTGAACAGTTTTGATTAGTTATGAAACTGAACACTCAGGCATATGAACATGTGAATGGATTAAGGATTGACATGTATAAAAGGATTGGCAAGAGAGAGGACTTGTGCACTCTATGAAGGCAGAGAGCTAGTGAATGGATCACCGCTGAAGTGGGGATCACAGAATGAACGAGGACTCTGAATACACAAAATAGAGACAGTAAGATGAGCTGAGCCTGAATAAGCAAATCCTAAAGTAGATCAAAAAAGTGTAACAGAGTTGGTATGCACTGTTAAACCTGTTTTCTGCATACTGTACTGAACATATTTAAATCTAAGGAATAAGGGTGGTAGGGTGGTGCTAGGAAAAGCATGTTGTCTTCTTTGTACAAGTAGAAGTGGGTACTTCCACTCAGTAGTAGCTAGAAAGTTTATTTTTTAGTGGGTGGTAGAAAATCATAAGGGTTGGTTCTCTCTACAAATAGGAGCTTGTAAACAGAGGTTGCAACCTTGTTTGAGTAGGTGTTCAAACAAAGATAATATAAATGAATTAGAACTTCTTGTTAATATTTTTCTATGCCTTTATCATGTGTGTGATTGATGAATACCATTTCTTTCGTTATACTTGTTGCATCACCATGACTGTAAATTTGTGATCTGTAATAATGGTTTGAAAATTGGAAATTGTTTAAGCTTAGAAATAATTGATTCACCCCCCTCTCAGTTATTTGAATAATCTCAACAATTGGTATCATAGTGGGTTCATTTTATTTAAAGGTAGGTTTATAAGCTTAAACATGGCATGTTATGAAGAGATTTCCTTCAATGAAGCTCCAGTACTTAATGAAGAAGGATATGCATTATGGAGAATAAGAATAAGATTATAGTTACAGTCATTAGGATATGGAGTATGGAATTCAGTAATCTCTGATTACATTCCCCCAAGAAGAATAAGGACTACAACTCAGAAAGAATCTAAAAAAAATAACTCAAGGGAAATGGATGATATATTTGACATATTACCTCAATCTATCAAAGAAAGATAGGACCATGTCTCTCAACTAAAGAACTTTGGGTCAAATTGGAGAAACTTTACTCAATTGAACAAAGAACCAAAACAAGCTCTTCTATTTTCGAGAATGAAAGTGATGATGAAGAATCTTGCAGTCTTAAGGAAAATCAAAGGAGTAAAATAGTATACAAAGAAAAATGTAATAAAGATGAAGGAAAATTATTCATGGAGGTAGTAACTTCAGAAGATAATTCAGAAATGGAAGGAGTGGTGGACCTAAAGGAATAAATCATGAGTGCTATTGAAGAATTGAGAAAGAGCAGAATGAAGAACAATTCTTTGGAAGAAAAGTTGTCAAAATGCCAAGAAGAGCATAAATCAAAAGATAAAGAGTCACGTCAAATTATTATTGATTTAAAGAACCGGCTTCAAGAGGCCAAGAAGATTGAAGAAGACCTAGATTTGCATCTCAAAAGGAGAATCCAAGAATCTGAAAGGATTGAAGAAGAGATTATGCACCTTAGAAATAAGCTTGATGAGAAATCTGTTCAATCAAAATTTGAGAACGACTCAAGGACTTTAGATGATATCTTAAGTAGCCAAATACCATCAAGTGATAAATCTAGATTAGGATATGACCAAGAAAGAAGCCAGACTATTCCTTTTTCACAAAACAAGATGAAAGAAGCTATGCTGCTGCAATCAAGAAGAAAGAAAGTAAAAAATGCTCCTCCCTTACAAAGAACATATATGATGCCTAGAAGACCAATGCCAAGTAGATATCAACAAATCTTCTTGGGTCATTGCTACTCCTGTAATAACTTTGGACATAAATCCCTGAATTGCAAAGCATATGGGAAGGTTCAAGACTATATGAATAATTTTAAGAAGACTAAATCTAGTCATCAAAATTCTTTTGAGATAAAGAATTTGAGAAGATATGAAAATAAAAAAATTCATTACAAGAAGAAAGATCAAAATGAATTCTTTGGATATTTCCATTGTTGTCATAAGTTTGGTCACAAGGCAACTGATTGCAAAACTAAGGAAAAAGTTCAAAGTTCGAGAAGAAAAAAAGGCATAAACACATCAGATGATAGAAGATCAGTAAGCAGGGTACCTCATGGAAATATGTGGAGAAGAAAGTTAGATTACAAAGACTTAGAAGAAACACAAAATTCAAACATTAGTGAAGTTTCCAAAGATGATGATGAGCATAATAGTGCTATAAATATAAGTGGCATCCATTATGAGAGAAAGAGAGATGAAGATGATGAAGAAGAATATAATGGTGGATGCCTATTCTAAAAAGGTTTCTCGTGACCTAGAAGAGAACCCTGAAATTAGCATTCGAAGGCATCATATACTCAGGGGGAGTTAATATCATAAAATTGCAATTGGTATTTGAAAATAATTAAGTTGAAGACGATAAGATACCAACTTGTTAATATTCCGGAAGAATTAAAACAATGCAAGTTAGATTATACAATAGAAGGTCCACAGTCATAGATTTATCATCAACGGCTGAGAAAAGATTTTGGAGGTCGAAGGTAAAAGAATGTTAAAAATACAAAGGGAAATATGTCAATGTCAGATCGAGATCATGATCAAATCAACGGTTGAAGGGGATATGCTATGAAAAAGTGCATGAAGATAATAGTTAGACAGGTCATAGATTTGGAAAGTAGTCATCGCTCCATGATCTCGCATCAACGAATGAGAACGATCACCAAGGAAGATCAATGATCATAAATTATTCTGTTGCATGAAGTTGCACATTTTCAAGTTAAGCTCCTCAGATGCATAATTAATATGAAGAACAATTTTAGACTGTCGAATTGGGATGATAAAGATCCAACGGTTCTGAGTCATTCTACTAGTGAAAGCATCTCGACAGCTAGCTAAAGTACTAGATGAAAAAATTATTAAAGATCCAGTTAGGTGGTTATTTCACATCCTCTCTACTAGAACTAATTGATTTACCTATTGAATGTCATCGTGTTTGTTTGAAGTAATGAAAAAAAACTCATTAGTGGGACATAAGGAAGCACTATGATAGGGGGAGTCTATGAATTTATCATCCAGGTTATCATTCAAATAACTTGCTATAAAAAGAAAATGTTAACAAAATCATAACATAGTGGTTAGTACCAAGACATGGATAATGAAGGTATCTTCTTAGGATATGCTGCAAATAGTAAAGGGTACACATGTTATAATAAAAGGCTACATAAACTGGTTGATAATATTGACATTAAAATCGACGAAGGAATTCTTGTAAAAGATATTTAGATAAGCAGTGTTGAACCAAATATAGAGGATACAGTCGAAGTTGAGGAAGAACAGGTCCAAGAATCAGAAAAATAATATTCATAGTCAGATGATGAAAGTGAAAACATTCAGACAGATTCAAAACTACAGATAGAAACAAACCACCTTCCATAAGTGTTCAGAAGAATCATCTTGAAAATCAGATAATTGGTGACAAGAATAAAGGAGTCCGGATAAGAAAGAAATTGATTAAAGCTTTAGAACAATATTAGGTTGCATTCCTATCTATGATTGAACCTAAGTATTTTGAAAAATCTAATGAGGATGACGATTGGTCTGTAAGGGGTATGCACAAGTTGAGGGATAGGAATATGATGAAACGTTTGCACCAGTGGCAATATTGGAAGGTATCAAAATGTTTCTTTCATATTCCAGTCATAATAACTTCAAGGTGTATCAGATGGATGTTATGTCAGCATTCCTCGATGGATATCTAGAAGAAGAACTCTAGATAGAGCAGTGTGAAGGATTCCAACTAACACACAATCCTGACTATGTATGCAAACTGAAGAAGGCACAATATGGATTGAAATGAGCACCAAGAGCATGGTATTATAGATTGGATAAGTATCTACAGGACAAAGGATTCAAGGAAGGTACTATTGACAGTAATTTGTACATCAAATATGAAGGTGATGATGTTTTAGTTGTTTTGGTGTATGTGGATGACATTATTTTTGGATGCACTAATGATTGTTCTATTCAATGGTTTTCTAATGCCATGCAATCTGAGTTTGAGATGTCGATGATAGGAGAATTGTCATTCTTTCTTGATCTCTGTATTATTCATAGTTCTAAAGGTTTATTTCTCTCCCAAGAGAAGTATTTGAAGGAGACGTTGAAGATATTTCAGATGGAAGATTCCTAATCTATTAGTATGCCTATGGTTGTTGGCTGTAAACTTAGCAAGGATGATCCCTCACCTAATGTTGCTAAAGAACATATCGATCAATGATAGGCAGTATTCTATACCTCACAAAATATTGTCCTAATATAATGCAATCTATTTGAATGGTAGGAAGATTTCAGTCTACTCCTAAGAAAATTCATTTAATGGCTGTTAAGAGGATATTCAAATTTGAAGGGCACAATGAGTTATGGTCTCTTGTATCCTAGAAATTAGAATCCTCAGTTAACCGTATATTTAGATGTTGACTGGGAAAATTTGTTTGGATGAAAGAAAGAGCATAAGTGGAGGTGAATTCTTCTTGGGTGATTATTTATTTGGATTGCTGAGTAAGAAGCAAGGCTCAATATCTTTATCTACTACAGAAGCTGAATACATTGCTGCTGCAACCTGTCATACACAAGTTCTCATGATGATCCAGACACTGGCATGTTTGGAGGGGGGGTTGTGTTATAGAGTCTTATTTGACATTGATACCAAAGGGGGAGAAGTTATTGTTTCCTACAAATGATAAGAAGTCGATGATTACAAGTACACCATGCATCCATTTTGAAGGTTTCCATCACTGCCAAAGGGGGAGATTGTTGTCATCATGGTAGGTATTGCGATCATATGCAAAAACATCAGATTGTGATATGGTTGTCATTGATCAAAACACATTGTTCCAAGCATATGATCCAACAACAAGAAGGACAAATAAGCAGAGGACTTAGAAGAATTAATGGTTGTGGATGAATTCCATAACAGAAAGGTGTAGAAAAATTAATGGGTCTGCAAAGATAAGGTGAAGTTTCGGACTAATAGCAGATAGACGAATGAAATCAAATCCACAATAGATCAATGTCAAGGAAAGAATATGCAAAGTAAATATGCATGGAAGATAATATTCCAGAGTGCCAAAGTGAATTTCTATGTTTTATAACTGATCAAAGTACGAAGTTGAAATAGAATCAATGGTTTGTACAGAGATCCGCAAGATAAAACGCGGGAAGAAATTTTGAAGGAAAATCTGAGGAATAGATCTGATGGTTAGAAGAGAGCCTGCAACAAATATATGGTTGCAGAGTGATCGACAAAGTTATAGCGACATCCACATTTAATCTCAGATCGAAAGCTAGGATTGAATTCGCAAGAAATCAAGGGTTTAGAAGAAACACGAAAACAAAGTTGCTGGAGAAAAATTACAGAAGTTTGGAAAACACACAATCTGCAATCCGCATCAGATCTAAGATTGACGATTGGGAAGGACTTCTCAAGAGATCGATGGCGTGGAAGAAAAATTGAGGAAAGGAAATTGCGGAAGTAGTTTTAAAAAATTTGGAAAAACCGCAATCTGCAATCTACATTTGATCTAAGATCGACGATCAAGAAAGACTCTGCAAGAGATCATCGACACGGAAGAAAATTGTGGAAGTAGTTTGAACAAATTTGTAAAACCCATGTTCTGTAATTTGCATATGATATAATATCGACGATAGGAAAAGACTCTGCAAGAGATCGTTGACGCAGAAGAATATTGCAGAATGGGATTTGTGAAATTAGTTTCAAAGAAAATAAAAATGCACACCAGAAATCCTCAATCCACAATATCCAAAATCTTATTTCAGATCGACGAACATGAGAGAGATTCTGCATGAAATCGACGGCGCAGAAGAAGTCTTGCAGAACCTGAACTGCGGAAACCATAGAAAAAACTAGTTGCGGAAGGTGTCAGGGTTGCATAAAAAGACAATTGCAGAAGGAGTTAGAGGTACAGAAACATCATTGAAAAAACTTAGAATTGTGGGAAGATTAAGGTTATAGAAACATATTGCTTATTAATTGGGATCCTTTCCTGTCATAAGGCATTGAACGGTTTTGATCAGTTATGAAAATAAACAATTAGGCATACGGACAAGTGAAGGGATTAAGGATTGGCATGTATAAAATGATGGACGAGAGAGAGGACTTGTGCGCTCTCTGAAGGCAGAGAGATGGTGCATGAACCACCATCAAAGTGGGGATCATAGAATAAATGGGAACTCTAAATACACATAACAGAGATAGTAAAATGAGACGATCCTGAAAAATCATATCGTGAAGTAGATCAAAAAAGTGGAACATAGATGGTATGCACTGTTATATTTGTTTTCTATATACTGTAATGAACATGTTTAAATATAAGGAAAAAGGGTGGTAGGGTGGCTCTAGGTAAAACATCTTGTCTTCTATGTACAAGTTGGAGCCTGTACAAGTGGAAGTGAGTACTTCCACTAAGTAGTAGCTGGAAAACTTTATATTTTAGTGGGTGGTAGAAAATCATGAGGGTTGGTTCTCTCTACAAGTAGGAGCTTGTAAACATAGGTTGCAGCCTTGTTTGAGTAGGTGCTCAAAAAAAGATAATATAAATGAATTAGAGCTTCTTGTTAATATTTGTCTATGTCTCTATCATGTGTGTGATTGATGATTACCGTTTATTTTCTTATACTTGCTGCATCACCATGATTGTAAATTTGTGATCTATAATAGGGTTTTGAAAATTGGAAATTATTTAAGCATAGAAATAACTGATTCACCCCCCCTCTTAGTTATTTGAATAATCTCAACAATTTATCCTTCGACTTATATATTACCTTTGATTTATAAGAATTGCAATAGTTTATCATAAGATGCTAAGAAGATTCCATGACTTCACTACCACCCAATTTTCTTGTTTTAGTTTATAGTTTTATTCTATTTTAAGACTTATTATGATGTTTTTTTTGGTGCAGTGCAGATTTGAAAACTGAAGATTATGATCTTTGCAACAATAATGATCAACAAGATTACGAACACAGCATATCGATGATTGTGAAGCATATTATTCTAAGTTTCATGATCATTCTTCAAGCGGTATTCAATAATATCTCATATGTTAGGGGTGAAATGAGATCCTAGAGGGATTCCACCATTATTTGATTTATATGGACGGACTTTATTTCTGTAGCTCAAATTAACTCTTGGAACATAAATCTATGTTGAAGGTTAGGGTGTATGAGTACCAAATCACCTAATAAATTGCACCAAACCTCACCCAAAAATCATGACATGAATGAGTTATAATATGATTTACAATTATTTACTTACGCTTCTCAACCTCCAACAGGTTTGTTAGGTTGTACGCTAGATAATGAGAATGCCAAGTGGCACACACACCGACTATGAAGAAGTCCACTCACCATTCACCACTCCAATCATAGAATCATACTTGATCATGGTCTTGTGTTAACAGTTCTCTTGGTGAGTTATGAATAGATTGATAGCATCAAAATTGAATCACTACACAAGAAACATCATTTCCATAACGTATTATAATACTGCGTCGATGAAATGAAAAGGGAAGTTGCTTGTTTATTTTTCTTATATTTTTACTTTTGACAAATTTTATTTTCTTTTATGTTCCACTCTGTTAATTTTCTTCTTAAATGATTATAATTTGTAGTAAAATCAAGGAAGTCAATGTTGCCATGATGAAATGAATCCTTGTTTTGGAAAATATTTACTAAAATTTGTTGATAAATTGATTGAATATTTTGATTATTATCCGAAATCTTCATATTTTTAAAATGATAATATGATTTAGATAAGTTTAATTTTAAGGAATTTTTTTCTTGAAGTTGGGGGAATTCAATCATTACTAGTCATCACCTAACCTTTTACGCCATTTCTTGATCTTAAGGAGTTTTTCTTATCTACTTCCCCAATCATTAATTAATCTCTTAAGAGATTAATAATAACCATCATATCCTTTTCTACTTCAATTGGAATTTGGGCTCAAAGTTTTTAGCTGAATAATAGGAGGTATCATCATGAGATGACCTATCATGATCATGGGTTCTTATAGAGAGCCATTACCACTACTGGTCACCAAGCCATGGTCGCAACCTTTAGTTAATTTTCTTGAAAATATAAGACAAAAATAAAGTAAGAAAGATCTGTACGCTATGTATATATGCCTAGTGGATGGGGTAAAATCATATGAATGAGGTTAAAAGGTATCCTTGTTGGGGATATGGAAAGCTGTTGGCTACAATGGTCATGCATATGGTATCAGGGTCAAATTTATAGACTATGTTCTCATTGGTTTTCCTTTCCTTTCTTGAGATTGATTCCTAGTAGAGTAGAATTTATATATATTTACAAAATAATTTTTTTTTAAATTTTTTTGATAATGATTGGAATAATTTTATTTATTTTGAAAGTTGTCAAGTTCAATATTTACCTATATAAGACAATGATTAAATGAAGTCATCATGTGTGAAAATTTAACATCTTAAGGAGTCATTATTTTTAATCCTTTACAACTATTAATTTTTCAGATTTTTACACAGAGATAACTGCCTCTCCCTAGTGCACCAAACTTTGTTAGCCTCCCAACAGAATCTCTTAAAATTTTCACAAAATTTAGGGGGGCCCATTTGAATTTTGGAAAATACTACTTTCATTGCCTTCAATGTTGCTTTTACTTGATCTTAGATAATAATTTCATGGCTTATGTTTTAATATATTTGATTTTCGCTTATTAGTTCTTTGCCTTATTTTTTGTAAAATGATGATTTGGTTATTTCAAGATGGGGATTTTATTACAAATTTTGGCTTCCTATTTATTCAACAAAGCTCACATGCATCATTTTCTACGAAGCTTTTATTTTTGTGTTTTCTCTATTTTGTGTGGAAAAAACATCTATTATTCTTTGCAATGGAGTGTTAGAGCATATTAACCATGTATACATTAGTCATGCAGTCATTCAGTCATGCCACATGCATGCAACATTATTTGTTATCCCTAGTGTTTAGACCATGTTAATTAAATTCCTAGTGCATAACACTTGTCATTTTGTTTTCTTTCAGGATCCACTCATGTTCCCTCTTCCATGATTTTAGGAGCAAATATGCCCTCATGCATGATTTTAGGCCATCTTGAGTCAGTTTCCTAGATTCTAGGTGTTAGGATTAATAATCCTCCTTTGTTAAATATAGTCTATTTGTAATTATTTGCTATTCTAGGAGTTCATTTATCACCTTACTAGAGTTTTAGTGCCACCATGAATATTGGTGCCATTGGTTCCATTGGTGCCATTGATTCCATTGGTACAATTGGTGCCACCGGTTCCAATACCTACATTATAGGATCCCACTCTGAGCTCCACCATTATCCTCCATCAATTGGTTGTGGTTGGTAAGCAGTTGTGCTAAGTCAACCTCTAGTTACAATCAGTTAGATCACTTTCAGTTAGCCTAGTGCCATTTATGCATGCATGAAGGGAGAGTGGCGCCTTTTCCCACCTACCTCATTAGTTAACTGATTATAGAATGATTTAGACAAGTGGAGTTAGACTAGTGAGCCTCTGATAATGATCTAGACACACTGGGTTAGCTAGTTAGTGAATATGATTTGGTAGATTCGAATCCTTTCCATGGCATTCAAATTATATGTATTGTAACACCATTGTATTACCGATGAATGAACATAGATTAATGTTGTAATTAACTGATCAATTATTATCATATTTGTCTCAAATTTGTATTTTTCAATGTACATTGTATTTTATATTCCACTGCATTATTCTACTTCTCAATTTCCCTCATTTTCCTGTAGATCAATGGTTCACAAATTTAACATGGTATCAAAGCCTTCTTCAAGCTAGAAGAAAGTCTTTTCTAATCTCCATTGTACTCCAGAAGCAGCTGAGTTTCCACATAAATCATGGAATCATAGCATTGCTCCTTTTGGATTCTGTCTAGAGAAGTCTATATAGGTGTGGTAGACTCTAAGAAAGTGTACATATCAAGGTGGAAAGGCTTGAACTAACATATGATTGCAAATTGAATTGGTTTTGCAGTGTTATTTGCAGGTACCTACGTAGATTCGTGAGGAATTGATTGATCGACATACAGAAAGATGGATTCTTCAACTATCGTACCATGAATCCTTACACAATTCAACTACACTGATTGGAGGCCAGATATGCAGATATCCTTGCACAAGCTTGGTTTGTTTAGGATGACAATGCGAAGAGAAACTGAGCCCTAGAGGTATGTTGAGAAGAACAAATTTTTGAATCAGCTTGATGATGCTTTCGTCTTCATGTGCACTCATATCTCCTAGGATCTTTTTTCCCACCTTGAGGGACTAAGGACTCCTAAGGAATATTGGGATAAGCTTGAATATTTGTTTGGAAAACAAGATGAGCTTCGAGGGCATATTTTGGAGAATGATCTTATTTCTTTACAACCCAAAATTTTTGAATCTATTCAGCGATTCCTTACTAAATACAAGTCACTAGTATTGCAATGCAAACAATGTGGATTAGAGAGGAAAGATGAGCATATTTTGTTGTCAGTGTTGAGCAAGCTTGGCTTAGAGTACCCACCCTTTGTCTCTACATTCCATTCCGAAAGAGATTCCATCACTAATTGGGAGATTCCTTCGCAAGATAATTTTGTTGAGTTGTTAATAGAACAATAAGATAAATTGGTTCAAATGGGAGTGCTTCGAACCTCCAAGAGCCTAGCAATATTAGTGACAGAATCAAACAATGCGCAAGCAAGAGGGAAGAACAAAGGTAAGGAGACCAAAAAAACTGATTTGAATCCAAAGGAGAATCAAAGATCTTCCAATGGAGCCTCAGGTTCCAAGAAAAATAAGAAAATAAAGAAGACTAAGTGTCCATACTTTTTATCAGCCAAAATGGCACTTCCCCATCCGAGTGCGGACATTCCTCATGTTGGTACACAAAAGGACAATTTGGATTGAAGTGCCCTAAACACTATAGATGGGAATGACTTTTGATGTATTTTTTGCAAACCAGCCTTGTATATTTTTATTATGGATTTTAGGTTGCATATGCTACTATGTGCATTGCAACTCGCATGTCATACGCAAGTATTTTCATTGCAACCCGCGTATACTTGTATACACGAGTTCCCATTGAGAAACTCGTGGGTCATATGCGAGTTTCCTATATTAATACCCACGTATACCCTAATTCAACATTAAAAAAATATAATTGATATTAGATGAGATTAGTTGGGGCATAATCCATAATTATCCCAACCATCTCAACCATCCCAACCTTCGAAACCACTCTATTTCCCAAAGTATAAATAGAGGCCTTGGGGTGGGGGCTAATCAAACAATTTTGGAGAGAAAAGTTATGCTGGTGGTATATCTTCAGAGTCTCAGAGTAGCAGAACTCAGAGTCCTTTGGTTGTAGAGGAGTCCTTGTGTCAGAAGTTGGGTTGTACTCTTATCTTGTTCACCATTTGTTAATAAAGAGAATTCTTCTTCCAATCTTGTATTGAGTTTATTTCATGTATATTGGCTTAATGAATATGTGTGATTATGTTATATATATGATTTTCATCTAACCTCTAATATACATATGCATGAGATACTACTTGAAGGATTTTCTCTTTGTAGGTGGAGAAGTACATCCTTAGAAGCTTTGGAGAGAAGTGGAGAGAGAGAAGATCAAGCTTGGATCAATCGTTGTTAATCGGGTAAGTCAAGGTTTTCTTGCTATTCTCTTACCATTCGCTGTAAAAAGCTGATTGTATGCAAGTTAGTAGTAAGTTGGTAACCCCAGACCCTAGGTTACTGTTGGGCCCAGAAATGGCCCTTTTTGACCATCCTTATCCATTGCTTTTTACCTTATCATACCCTATTGAGCATGCTAAACAGATGTTTTACCCTCACTCTGCTCCTCAAGTCACAAAGATATGGTTAGTTATTTTCTTATTTTATTAATGCTTAGGATTGTGGTAATTAAGGCCATATATCTTCAAATATGCTAACATATGATGGTTTATAAAGGTATTTCGAGATATAGAGAATGCAGGTGTACTGGGCTAAACATGCTAAGGGAAGGATGAACATTCATTTCTTAAGCTGATTGCTACCCATCCTACCATTTCCCAAAGAATGCAGTCCTAGTGTATTATTCCATGCAAAGATGTAAAAGAGTAGCTGCAATAGAATGCGACAGATTTGGAAGATAACAGTGTGCCGCTGCTCGAAAATAGTTGTGATCTGTGGGATATCTTCTCAATCGAACAGGATCATTGTTATTTCTGGGTCAATTAACAGTTTCCCTATATTTTATATTCTCATCCTACCAAGAATATGACAGTTGTTGTAATTAGGGCCACCTGAAGATCAGAGATCTTCATGGCTGCCCAATAATAGGGACAAGATGTTATGATTGAACATTGTATAAATATGGAGAACTGTTCGGAGCCAGGGGTTGAAACCTTAACCAAATTATTGTATTAGTTGCGACTGAGGTTGTGTGTTTGATATTCCTTTTTAATACAAGGAGTTACTTCAGATCTCAGTGTTTTAACGTGCGTTAATTCTAGCATCTCTATGTGAAGGATGGGCCCACCTTCCCACAGGGATAGCTGAGTTAAATTAGGAATTTTAATTACTCTGTTGTGTGATGTTGTGTTAATTCCATTTTCTCATAGTAAGCTGCAACTGTTGTGGATTTACAGTGAGTTACTAATTGCATCTCTTAGAAAGTTGTAGTGGTATGGTGTGACAGTCGACTGTATAGGTAATTGTTCCTTATGCAACTGTGTGGTAGCTGTAACATCCCTTCTCATCCCTAGATCTTTTAATTGTTGTTTCCATAGATCCTTGCAGCTTGCTTCTTTGCTTTTATGGTTGCAGAATTTCATTCATGTACTTTGAATTCATAGAATAGTTGAACTCAATCCCCGTACTCTGAATTTCTAGAATAGCTGAACTCAATTCATGTCTTTTGGATTTCTAGAATAATCAGATCAAGAAAGTTGGGTAAATCATTAGATGGTTTGGTAAACAGGATTTCATTTTCTGCAAAAGTAATCTAGATGTGATTTCATGAATCTTTCAATTCTAGATCAAGAACAGTAGAAGGTAATTGTGGATGTATTCTTTAGAAGGTAAACTAGATTAAGTGGATCCTTGGGATGAACGTAGCTGAGCAGAGAATATGATTGTTTACTTACAACAACTCAGTGTTTAAGCATATATAGTGCATGTTATCCTTGAAATAAAAGACTTCCCTAGGTTGATAATAAATATTGCACACTTCGTATGTTAGCTGTAATTAGCTTGCATATTGGGTGCCCAACATTTTGGCGCTGTTGTCGGGGAAGGATAAGCATTAAACACTATCATAGTTGCATCCTGTACTTGTTTCTATTCAGTCTCCTTGAATTTTTTGTTGGAATGATTTGCGTTGCATGAATACGAGAAGGGTGAATCGTGATCATCTTACAAATCCCCAAACCCCACAAAATACTAACATTGCAGGTGGTCGAGGTCATGGGCGAGGTCTAGAATTGGGGAGAAGAACATTCATTGACGATCTGGTTGATAGAATCAATTCTTCTACTAGGGATCGCTATCAGGAAACACCTATCAGAAGAAGCCCTGCCAATCCTAGAGTGCCAGTGTAAGCTTCTATAGTGGAGAAAACGCAAGCAGATGCAACACCCTCGAATATCCCTGCAGAGGAGGATAGAGTTAGCACTGTAGGATTTGCTGATCAAGATTTGATCTATCACATTAACGAGAAGGTTGTAACTAAATAAGAGTGGACACAGTTCCATAAAAAATTCATTGATTAGTGGAAGAACGAAGAGGACAAAACAAAGGAAGGTATGAGTAACAAACATGAATCTGAAGAGGGAGAGGCAATGGGAGAAAATCATCATCATGAAGGAAATTCCCTACCTGAAGGGACGGTGGCTACACTTTAGTTCCCAATTCAACAACCAGAAGGGATAGACCCTATGAAAAATATATCGTCGTCGGTGTTGCCTCGCTTTTATGGAAACGCAACAGAGGATCCAAATGAATTTCTATTTGAATTCGATATCCTCTGTCACAGTTATGATTACACCACCAATGCGCAGAAGTTGAAACTCTTCCCTACCACTCTAAAGGACAATGCATTACATTGGTTTATGAACCTAGGAGGCGAAACTGTCACTAATTGGGACAGAATGAAACAGGTGTTCCTGGAGAAATATTGAGAGTATTGCAATACCAAGGACAAGAGAGAAGAACTGTTTAAAATGGTACAGAAGGATGATGAAAGTCTGGAAGACTTTGTCGAGAGGCTCTTATATAATGTGCAGAGAGCTGGACAAATGAATATGGGGTTAGATGTGCTCAAAATAATCCTGCTTCATGGGATTACGGATGATTTCCTAGATATGTTAAACCTGTTAGGAAAGGGGGATATCTCCAAGGAGTCTTTCGAGAAAATTGTGGAATTGTGTAAAAGGTACTCCGAGGGATCTTCCAGGAATAACAGGTGGGACAAGCTGGACAAGCTAGAACGTGATTTCTTCGATAGAACTCAGAAGTAATCTAATGGAGGAGCCACCCGTGCAGAGATAAGCAACCTCCTTGAAAATTTCAAAACAGAAATGATGAGCTCTATCTCCTCGAAAATAGACATCCTGAGGGCAAAGCAGAAACAGGCAGTAGAGGATCTCACACTAGGTGTGTTCTATCATCGATGTAGAAAGAACCACCCTCTGAAGGAGTGCCCACTCAACAAGGTAGAAGTGTGTCAGCTATGCGAGCTGAACCATGACAAAAAAGAATGCCCATCACTTCCCCAAGTGAAGGCTATTCTATAGGCATCAACTCCAGAGGTAGAACCAACCTACTTTATTGCACAAAAGAAGCCTTGGAAGCCTCGAAATCAAGGTATGACTCTAGACTCATTTCTGTTTTCGAATAACATGAATAATTGGAATAATATGTATAATATAATTACATAATTCCATTCATCTTATTCTAATCCTCAATGGTACCCCTCTCAACCTTCAATGCAAAATTTTAACTCCTGGAACCCCTAGGCTCAGTCACCATAGCCACCACACCAACCAACTTCTTGGTCTCCTGGATGGAAGAATTTCCATCTAGGGGACCAGTTTCCTCAAAAATCTCCACAACAACCATTTTCTCAATAGCAATACCCTCCTCAATATCCTCATCCTTATCAGCAGTCGGAGCTGCAATTGCAGAACAATGCTACTCCCAATATTCCTATATGACCTCAGCTTCCTGCTCAACCTAATCCTAACCCAAATAATAAAACGGTCCATCAATTTAAGACTCTCAAAATGCTTGCTTACTCCCTTCCTCCTGTGACCTACAATGATATTCGCTTACGATCAGGAAAGGTAGTGTTGAGGACTGCAAATTCGCAGGCGACAACAGTAAGGGATTCTCCCCATTCAACGTTCCCAACTAGCCCGTTGATTTTTTGGTATAGGGAATCCGTCCGGTTTACGGTCCGGCTACCGTACGTCAAAGTAACAAACAAGGGTTTTACCAGTTGCGGCCCGATCCACCGGAATTTGTATTTTTGACTTAAGGATGAAATGCAAATTGCTAACTAAATGCAGGGTGGTGAAGGATGCAAGGAGCATTCACAAAGTGATGCGCAAGTTCTTA
>LPNX010049985.1:0-12089 GCA_001517045.1 Pseudotsuga menziesii | reverse complement strand
CAATGAGGCATGCGTCTTCTGAGCGGTATACTTACTCCTGAAAACCCTCTCAAAAATGTCCCAATTAGGAATGGAGTTTGCAGGTAGTCCAAAGTACCAGGATGTTGCTGCTCCTTTCAGAGTATGAGGAAAAAGTATACACACCACATCTTCATACTCTCCAGCCCTTAGCCCTTCTAACACTAGGTAAAAGCTTTGAAGGTGATCATCTACAACAATGTTGTCTGCAGGGTCAAACTTGGGCAAAAGCTCGTCAAATGCTTGAGGTAGGTTATGCAAAGGAGGAGTTAAGTTTAGAGGTGACCTAGCTCTCCATGCCGACAAAGGGTTAGGTTGATTACCAGCCATGAGCAAAGGTAAGCGAGTAGCACTAGGAAAAACAGGGTTTCAAGGATAGCACCGGAAACTTCAAAACTTTAAAACATCTGCTGTTAGGGTAGTCACGGGAAATCAAATTCCACGGCCAGCCTTTACTAGCGGCCCTCCTTCTAGCACCAAAACTGTTGAGGCCTGGAAATTCGCAAGCGACAACAGTAAGGGATTCTCCCCAATCAACGTTCCCAACTAGCCCGTTGATTGTTTGGTATAGGGAATCCGTCCGGTTTACGGTCCGGCTACCGTAGGTCAAAGTAACAAACAAGGGTTTTACCGGTTGCGGCCCGGTCCACCGAAATTTGTATTTTTGACTTAAGGATGAAATGCAAATTGCTAACTAAATGCAGGGTGGTGAAGGATGCAAGGAGCACTCACAAAGTGATGCGCGGGTTCTTAACCTCTCGTCTTAGGCTCACCATGCATCTAAAACACTCATGTAGAAAAGAAAAGACTACCTATCTAAATGCCTACCTATCTATCTACCTATCCTATCCTCGGGGAGCCAAATTGTGATTAACATATATGAGTAATGTGGATGTGCACGCGTAATAAAAGCAATTACAGATAGCTAGCATTATCTTTTACACACATGACAGCGAAAAATATTACACAACCAGATAGCTAATTGTTTATGACAAGCATACATTACTCATGGTAGAGATTTCATAAAATAAATCAGAAATCATTAAACAAAGACATAGGTCATGAAGTTAGAACGATCTCACGATTCATGGATATAATGTTGAAAAACAAAGTAGTTCATCTTTCGATTATCCATGTCAAAACATTTGAAATCCCACCGATCTTCTTTCCATAGGCAAACTGTAACTTTATATTGCAAAAGGAAGTAGTTCTTCTTACAATAACTTTCCAGTCTTATTGGGAAAAAAGCCCCTTTCTCTTCTCTACGTTTCCTAATTTTATACAAAAAGCAAAAATTGGTTGGGCTGCCCAAAGGGACCTTTGGGCTTCCCAAACCTTTTGTCTTCCCAACGTTTCATTTTTTTCAAAAAAACCTTTCACAAACGTATTAAATTACAGCAAAGTTGACCGGTCCTCTTGTGAAGAGGGTTCCGCTTGGTTTCCCAAGAATTTCTTCCACGCTACTGTTTTAGCAGCGAGATCTTCAAACGAGCTCAGTTCTAAAAACTGAATGTTTAGCTCAAACTTTTCAACTTGGTTTCTAATGGCCTCTACCCTGGTCGTGTTCAATCGCACCTATTTTTCTAAGAGCTGCACACTGACGGCTATATGGCCTATTTCATTTTCCAGGATTTGGTCATCAATAGCTTTGATGCATTGTACTCTGGCTTCTTCATCTTGTTGTCCTTTCTGCAACATTTCCACAAATGCATCATGATCAGGGAACTCATATAGCCTTTGCTCGGCTTCTACCTGACATCGGTTGTAGGTAACCAAGGCCCTCCTGAAGAATTCTGTGCAAGCTCCCTTGGTCTTCTTGACTGTTTTCTGGAAGTCTTCTGCAGTATTGATGGCGAATTCTATCAGATCGTGGTCCCGTTTAAGGGCTTGTTTATCCTTGGATGGTAGTTCAACTGGGGGTTCCTCATCGTTCTCTGCTCTGGCTATCCTTGTAGTCAGTACTTCGAGGATGTCTTGAGACCTGTCAACAAAATAAGAAGTGGTTTCCAAGATTTCTTCCAGTCGGCTATCAATCTGGAGGACCTGGCATCTTTCTTCTTCTAGAGCAGTTTGCAGGTGTAGCACTTTAGCTTTCTGGGGCAGGATGTGTTCTTTAACCGGCTGTAGATCAACCTGCTGTTCCTTTGTTGCTTCCAGCTGCTCTTTCAGTTCTTTAATGTATGCGGTATTGGACTCATAGATAATATACTGCTGCGCTTCTAGGTCTTCTATCTTTGCCCTCAACTACTCCTTTTCATTCTTTAAGTCTTGAATTTCCTGCTGTGCACTTTCCAGAGCCTTATGTGCTATTTCCTTGGCCTGTGCTTCTACTTGGATGGCGTAGATTTCACTCTTTGTGGCCTCCATTTCTCTCAGCACATGTTCATATTTTCTATTAAGTCTATTTCCTTCTTCCCTTTCTTTTCTCAGGGTGTCCTTAAGCTGAGAGGAGGTCTTCTTGGATGACTCTATTTCAATCATCATTCTGTCTATGTTATCCTCTGAAGCATGTATTGCTGCAGTCCCGGCCCTTATAGTAAACCTTGGATCTACATCTGTCCCTACCATCATGACCTTATCTGTTATCATTTTGCTGGCCATTCCTTCTGCCTCTACCTTTCTTTCTGTTCTCCTCATTATCCTTTTAGTAGCCCTATCATAATATACGATGCTGAAATACGGGAATTCTTTCCTTTTTTCCTGTACGAAGGGTACTGACTGAATCATAGGGGTAGCAGCTATGATGGTAGTGGGCACTTGAGGGATCTGCACCTCGGGGTTTTCCTCTCCCTGACTCTGCCCTGATGATGTTTCGGGAGCTTGCTGTTGCGTCAACTTTATCTATTCAGCCTCCTGCTCTTGCAGTTCTTCGTCTATCTTTCTCTGGGCTTCCTCCGCTTCTTGCCTAGCAGCTTCTTCTGTTTTTCTGGCTGCTTCATTGGCTCGTTCAGCTACTTCCTGGGCAGCTTTCCTCTTTTCTTCTTCTCCTTTTTGCATCCATTCTGCAGCCTCGTCTTCTAGCCTCTGAGCCTCCTCTCTTATCCTTTTGGCTGCTTCTTCAGCCTTAGCTTGCTCAGCTTTATCTTGTTCAGATCCTTTTCCACCCTTGGTGGGGTGTTTCGGTTTGAATCTCCTACTAAGTGCAGTCATGTTTGGTGCACTTCTGAAAACATATTCATCTCGATCAAAATGGTGGGTGTACTCATAAAACACCTTGTGCTTCTTGCAGTGCTTAGCCATTCTGCCATGAGTGCCATTTCGTCTGAAAGTCATCTCGCCAAAGTGGAACTTCCCTAGCTCCTCTATAAATTCTGTAGCTTACTTCACATTGGCGAAACTGCAGCTGCCTAGCTTAAATGGTAGAGGTGGATAGGCAGTCTTCTTTTTCTGGAACAAGAAGTGACCAACTCCGTCAATAAACACTTGTCTGACTGCCTCTTTGTGGACTATATAATCCATTGCATACTTGGGCAGCAGATAAGGTGTTTTTGATCCACCAAACATTCTAAGATACATCCCGTTTTCTGTCAAGAAATAATCACCATACTCCTCTATTACCTTCATTGCCTCTTCGGACATGCAGTTACATTCCTTTCGAAAGATAAGCGTGTGCAGAGGCATAATAAAATGCTCATAGATTTCTCGGTAATAGCTATGGTACTGGTGAGCACCTAGTAGTTTGTAGGCTGCATACACGGGCATTCTTTCCCTATCCCAAACACATTTGAGCCCTGGGAAAGGCTGGTGGCATTGTAAGCAGTCTATCAGAAAGGAACTCATGTAGAACTCAGATTTTTTTCGGGCTTCTCCTCCTCCCAGGGCTGCAGCTACACAAGAAGAGAGACTGCTAGATACTAGGCTGGCCCAGTTGAAGATTGTTCCTTCTGTGGCTACATGAAACATAAGAGGTATCCACTCCAGTTTGAAGAGTCTACCATAGGCTCTTCCAAAGATCTGGTTTAGCATCAAGGCTATAAACCTGTAAGGAGCTCTTAAGCTCGCTGTGTCATAGTCCTCAGTTGCTTTGTGTCTATAAAGCTTTCCGGGTAAGAGCATTCTTCTCAGGGTTTCCACCAATCGTTTGATAGGAAGACTTGGGGCTCTGGCAGGTGGTACGCCAATGCCACATATCCAGGGCTAAAGGCATCATAGCCCTGACCTTCAACATTCCCCATCAGCATTGTGTTGTTGTTTGTGTGTGGTAGAATCCATCTCATCACATCAGAGCAAGGGAACAGCTCTGGTCTGGTAGCCACCTTCATGATGGCGGATTTTTCAATGTTGGCGTAAATAGGTTCTTCCTCAAGACCCATGTCTGGGACTTCCCTACGGGAAATTAGTCTGTATATCTCGCCCCATTTGTACTCAGGCTCCATACCAGAGATACATTGGGTATCCTCATATATATACTCCTTCTGTGGGACGACCTCTATTGCTGTTTGTTCTTCGACAGCTGGGGCCTTCCTTTTCTGCCTTTTGGACATTGTAAATTCTTCCTGCAATGTAAAAACATTATGACATTTAAGCAGTTTGAATTTGTGAACATTGTGCAGCGATATATCCTTTCTCAAGTGTATCATAATTGTGACCAGTCCATAAAATCAAATCATAAGTCTCTCATACTGAACAATCAAACTAGCGTGCAGTATTGTGCAATGTGCCATTATCTTATGCAAAGTATGGTAATTTTCAATGCAACAAATACATATGTTGTTCATCCCTACACTGTCTTAAGACTATGGATGTATTATTTCATGATCTGACCTATATGCAGAAAGCCAATCAATCATACTTGTGCCAGGACTAAATCTACATTAAATTGCAACATGCCGCTTTCCGCCTGGTAGCGATATAAACAAACTAGCATATTATGTGCAATGTGCAATATTCCGCCATTAATCTATTTCATTAACAAACAGAGTGAAGGTTCGCGACAGTCAACATTTTAACCATAGAGCTCAGCAAACGCGAGACTAATAACGACTCATGCGGCTTACGGTGGAAAAGCTCCATTAACTTGACTATACATCGTTCGGGAATCATTTTACTTTCTGCACTGGATACTCCCATGAAAAACCACCCGTGCTGCTCTCAATCCACACACTATAAATGGCGATACCTCCCCTTAAATGGATAGGGATTTCAGGCGACGAGACTCGAAAGGGCGGCGAGGGGTTTCGCAATCGACACGGGCTGCGGCTGGAGTAGCGAAGGAGCGACACTCTTGACTGTAAAATCTCTTTCAACAACCCATTCCCCCCCCCCCCCCGCAAACCAATGGATTCCTCGACGGAACTGCGCCTAACCGTGCGGGCAAAACAGCCTGGGTTCAAAACCCCTGGCAAGCACTAGGGAAACAATAGCCCACCAGACTCCCCAAAGCAAGACTCAAACCCCGACCACTCCTTGTCTATCATGGCCACGCAGCAAGGCTTAGCACAGACGGCGTAACGCCCGTCTGCGCCTAACCCTTTCAACCCTTGTGCGCGCGAGGCAGCAACTAAAAGTGAAGAGGAAATGGCTTAAATGGTCAACAACCCCTCTCACCCTAGGTTAATATAAAACTAACTTGTACAAACTTGAGTCCTAGATGTACGAGGGAAAACGCCGGGGACCCCAAAACATGGGAGAAATCAAAACCGCTCAAATGCAAATGGAAAAAAAATGGAATAAACCTACCTGGCGATCCGGCAAAAAATGAGTTGATGACGGTTGGAATTCTACCCTCGCCACCTGGAAGCTGGTACACGACAACTAGATCTTCACGCACTCCCAAGATCGACAGCTCAACTCACCGCGACAGTGCTCGACAATAAAACAAAACAATACAAACTACGAACTGTCGCCCCGTATAAATATAAAAGCCGCACGTGCGGGAGCTTTAAATCGGACGGGGAATGAAAGTTGCGTCGGGCGACTAGAGCTTCAGTCCCTCCACAACGGCGGACAATCCCCGGTAGTAATTCACCCGCCCGGCTAAATATAACGCGTGAACAAAACGACAGCCGGGCGTCGGCGGATACCTTGATCGGATGACCAAGAATCCGAACCCCTCCGCAATGGCGGATGCTCGGAGCACGATGCTGTCCGCAATGGAGGAGCAAACGATGGCCAAGCGCTCTGCTACAAAGCCGGCAAAGAAACAAACACACATCGGAGCACCGATGAAAGTCTAAGTCTGAAGTGATCCGCAACGGCGGATGCCTGAAAAGGAGATCTGTTCGCAGCATCGGACGAGGGAGACTTCAAATCCCTCCGACGAAGAATCCAAACCCGCCCAAAACGTCAAAGAATGAAAACTCACGCGCAACGGTCGGAGCGAAAAGGACAGTCCACACCCGGAAACGCTCCGCAACGTCGGAGGGTAGGATCAAATATCTGCCCGCAACGGCGAAGAGGACAAAGACTTAACTTCCGATTGAACAAGGCTTCGAGAGATATGCAAGACGATGACGAATTCAACTAAGGATGGGATTCGTTAAAACATTGAAATGAGCAAGCACCAATCGATTGACAGTAACCCAAAGTGCCGGAAGACGCTTTAAAATCCATAGGGCAAAAATCAATAGGCTGAAATCAAGAAAAGAACTGACTAATTCAAAGTAAAGGAGGGTCCAAATTTTTTTAGAATTTTGGGAAATTGTTGCAGATGCAACAGGTAGTGGATCCTTTGATTATTGAGTATGTTCCATCCCCTATGCAGGAAGAAGGGGTGAACCCATAGCATTTACCCAATATGACCCCCATCATTAAAGATGCTGAACATCCTACTGATGTGTTGGCTGAAACACAAAATAATACACCCAGCGACGCATAGCCTACTCAGTTGATTAGGAAACCACTGTACCCTGAAAGATTAATGCTACCAAAGGTAGTGGGACAACCTCAGTTTAACCTCTTAGGAGAGTTAAAAAATATTTATGTTAAAATTCCCCTCCTTCAAGCTCTTCAAGATGTACCTATCTATGCTAGAACTGTTCAAGATCTGTGCACAAGGAAACCAGGAAGGAAACCCAGGGATCCTCCCACTGTTCATGTCATAGGGAATTATCTGCATTAATAATGGGAAAAACCCTTATGGCCAAATATGATGATCTTAGGAATCCCACTGTCACTGTGCAGATTGGGCATACATAGATATCCAACATACTGGTAGATTTAGGAGCAGTGATTAATGTTATGACGATTGAAACTGTAAAAAAACTTGGGCTCACTAATATTAGGCTAGCCCCCACCATTTTAAAACTGGCAGATAGATCCACCATTAAACCTGAAGGAATTTTGGATGATCTCATCATCTCAATTGATTCTTGGGAGTACCTTGCTGACTTCTTGGTTTTACAACCTAAGTCGCAGCTAGGAGGACACCCACTGATCCTGGGAAGGCTGTGGTTAGCCACAGCTTATGCTTGCATCAGCTGCCGATTTGGGTCTATGACCATATCAGATGGCACCGAGACAAAGAACCTCACTCTCTATCCTCCAGCTCGACCGAGCCTAGAAGCTGAAACTCCTTTATGGATGGAGCCAGAGGAAGAAGAGGGCATTCAACCATTATTAACGATAGGGAAGGATTTAACCTTTAAGGATGAAACTGAAGATGATGCCATCAATAATTTCATCAGTGAACCCACTTTAGTCAATAAAGAAATTTATCAAATCCTGAATATTACTCTAGGTGAGGAAGAACAAGAAAATCTCACGGAAGAAGAATTAGTCAGTGACATGCATATAGTTCCAGTATTGAAAAATTCGAAAAGTATTCCTATCGAGGTAGAGTTTGGAAAAACCCTAAATATTAACCCCAGCCTCTCCCTAGATGAACAGAAGCACGTGAGCAATCTCTGAAAAGAACACAAGGGGCCATTTGCCTAGGAGTATGCAGACATGAGGGGTGTTCCCTCTAACTAAAGTATGTTAAATGCTATTTTGTAAGCTTATTATTGGTACTATGGATATAGCGTTGGGTTGGGTCCCTGTGCCCCAAGACCCGGCAGCGTTGCTGATATCAGCAATGCTATAAAACTCCTAGTAAACAATACCTCCTTTAAAATTTCAGATTTTCATGATGCTATTCCATTAAATGTTATCTGCTATTAATGTTACCAGAATGCGTGTTTCGCTCAGCCCAAGCCTTGATTGATCCTAAAGTCATCGTCATTTTTGAGACTATCGTTTTGGCAGTTTGTTCGTGGACAACTTTATTTTATACCAGTTTGAGCATATTAACCCAATACCAATTATGCTTATAAACCCCGTGAATAACGTTGGGGAGGTGAGGTTCAGCTAGCTCAGGCTAACGTGACCGCTGGAAAACGTAAGCCGATTTAAATGCAGTCTTAACTTTCACATTGATTTAAATGCAGACTTAACTTTCACATTGTTTCACATCTGCTGCATGAAAAACTGCATTGAATGAGCTTAGTTTTGTGTTGCCCACTCCCTGGTTTTAAAATGGGCGTGCTCAATAATTGGTTGGGATTAGGAAGCCCATTCATCTTGCAATTGTTGATTATAAACTTCATTGGCTTGCTCGGATGCCTTGCTTTAGCATTAAATAAAGCAAGTGAAACGGTAACAAATTCTGTTAATTTTCTTGACGTGGGAATCACATGCATAGGGAATTTAGCAATTTTTCTTACAAGCTTGCTTAGAGGAAGGTTGTATCTCAAGTTGGCTGTGAGGGACATTCTGGCCACTTTTAGAGGTCCCATACTGAAGCGCATACACATATTTGGCCTGGTAACTTGTGAGAAATATGAAAATGCTTCTGTTGTACTGCTGTCATTTCAGTTGCCCAATTCTTCTATCAAGCAATTCATGAAGTACATCTCCAGTGCCCATGGTGTGGAGTCCATCCTTCTGGACTGCTCACCTTTAAAATCTGTTGCACTCCTCGCTGAGATCTGTAACTGCGATGATGAATGCAAATGCATTGTATTCTGCACAGTGGAAGAGGTCACAGTCATGCTTGCTCATCGGATTCCACGAATACTGAACCGACTAACTGATACCCTGTGCCTGCTGCTATCTCGTGACTGCCTGGCACATGGATGCCATGGTTGCAACCAGGGCATGTTGTATGTGCACAAAGAATCCAAGTATGATGGAAACAAGATAACGGATGAGGCCATGGGGGAATCGTCAGTTCTTGAAACACTTGATTACATTTCTGCGAAATCTGCTGGAAAGGAACGTAGTTGCATCTGCATTCCAGTGCATCCAGGATACGATGATGACTGGACAGACATGATGATGAAATCTTTCAGGTCTAAATATAAGCAAAGCAAAGGAGTGAGAGTTAAGGCTTAGGATGCCCTGGAAAATTACATGGCTTTTGGTGCCCAAGAAAATTACATGTCTTCTGAAATCGTGGAATCCAAAGGAGTGGACATGAGATATAGCCAAGGTTCTTTAATAGTTCCAAGGTCAATAGAAATATTATTAAACCTTGCAGTGACTGGGTGGTTCAGAACTGATGGCTTCAGTGCCTCTTTACTGGTAAGAAGGGCAATAAGGAATTATCTTGTGGACACAAAAGGAAATGGATTTGCTGCCAATGCATTTATAACCAAAGCTCGGGTCAAGTAGTCACAAGTCCTATCTCGTAGCAATAATGAGGAGATGAATGTTTGCCAAGTGCTCACATTTAGAGGTAGTCATAGAACTCTCAAAACCTTATCGATTATATGCGGTATTGTGAACTTGGTTTGCTCTATTGCTTGGGCTGTGCTGGTCGCATTAGAGGGAGGTCATGGCCACGGATGGCATTATACGCAGTTAATGGCACCCACTGCGGCTAGAGTAGCTGTGATAATGGCAGCCATCGTTGTTGGTTTTGGCATGGACTGTCTCCATTTGTGTTTCTCTTTGTGCGGAATTCATAGATGGTATCCTTTCATCAGAGGAAACCATAACGAAGTTTCTACTGGCATCCGTGAGAACTCGGAAGCTACAAAGCCCATTCGTATCATTGTTGTCTGTATAGTAATATTTTTGGATATTGTGGGAATTGTATTATGCAGCACAGTACTAGCAGGAATTTGGGGAAATAAGACTTTTGGAAGATGGATATATAGTGCTCTGGATGGACTGGTTTGGGTGAAATGGGGAATCGGAAGTTATATTCTTGGTGAGCATTTGCCAAAACATGAATCTGGCCTAGTCATGACTACTGAATATGAAAAAGATTGTACCAAGAAGTAGAAGCCGAGGTGGACCGACAATGGAATTCTGGTGTACTCTTCTGCGTTCTTCCTCACTGCGATCTTTTAGCTGGAGTTCGAGGCAATTGCGATTACATACCTTCCGATTAAAGTATGGCAATTATTTTCTGGGTGAGCGCTTTCCATGACTACCTAGGTGTTGATTGTAAAGAATATATTTCCAAGAAGCGGAAGTCGAAGTGTACTGACAATGGATTTTTGCTGTACTTTTCTCTGTTCTTGCTTGATGCGATCTTAACTGGAGTTCACCTTCTTATTAGCTGGATTTCTGCTGTACTTTTCTGTGTTCTTGGTTTAATGCGATCTTAGCTGGAGTTCACCTTACTTCTTTCTTGCTAGGGTTTGTGCATATAGGCCCATGCTGCTTATTCACCTTACATTTACGTCGAGTATTATTTGCTTTCTTTGGATTATAACCTTGTCATTTTTACTTTCACTTAATTTGTATCTTTCAAATCACTTTAAAGAATAATTATGAATTACCCGACTTAAATTACATTCATATAATGTTGAAATTCAATGGCATTCCAAATATTTTATTTCATTTGTTTTTTTATATATTATGGACAACTTTTTATGTCGCAAGGGATATATACGAATCCCTTAAGGAGATTATTTGAACCAATTTGTAGTAATTTAAAAAAACATAAGAGTTAAACTAAGGTTGTGTATTACTTTTTTATTTATTTTTATTTTTTTAGTTTCTTAAATGTTATTTTGTAAGCTTATTATTGGTACTGTGGAGATGACGTTTGGTTGGGTTCTTGTGCCCCAAGACCCGGCCGCGTTGCTGATATCAACAATGCTATAAAACTCCTCCTAAACAATACCTCCTTTAAAATTTCAGATTTTCATGATCTCAATTAATATTCTAGATTTGTGATCCAGCTATTCCATTAAATGTTATCTGGCTATTAATGTTATCTGAATTCGTGTTTCGATCAGCCCAAGCCTTGATTGAGCCTAAAATCATCATCATTTTTTAGGCTATCGTTTTGGCCGTTTGTTTGTGGACAACTTTATTTTATACCAGTTTGAGCCTATTAACCCAATACCAATTATGCTTATAAACACAGTGAATAACGTTGGGGAGGTGAGGTTCAACTAGCTCAGGCTGACGTGACCGCTAGCAAACGTAAGCCGATTTAAATGTAATCTTAACTTTCACATTGTTTCACATCTGCTGCTTGAAAAACTGCATTGAATGAGCTTAGTTTTGTGTTGTCCACTCCCTGGGCAGGAAAAAGTAAATCTATTTAAATGCAGTCTCAATTTTTCTACTGCATGAAATATTTAGAGTTGACCTCTATACACCCGACACCTCAGTGCGATTGTGCAGACCACTTTGGAATTAGTGCATTGTGCATACCACCTGTGTTTTAGTCTATGCATATATGCATGCATAAAGGAGCGTGGCGACTCTGGCGAGATGCATAAATTATCACCTGTCACGCTTGAAGATGCAAGATTTCACCCATGAAGGTGCGGGTGGATTGGTAAACTATGCTGGTCCATTTTAATCTTTTTCGTGGTCAAACCCTCACATATTCATGATCTGGTTCCTACAAGAACGGGGCGTGGGATTTGAACACCCGCTCTTTGGTTTGTTTGTCTCTAATTTTCCATTGTGCAAGATTTTTTTTTCCTAACTTCTAAACTGGCGTCTTAGCGTTTTGGTGTTTGGAACAGGGCGTGGCTTTCCCTGTCGTTTGTTTGTGGTGAAGGAAACCGAATTAGAAGATTTATTAGTCCAAAGGATTGTAAATAACTTAACTAAAATTGATAATTATAAATGGAAGATTTATTAATCCATGGTAAATAATATTGATAGGATTACCAAATTAT
>LPNX010049984.1:223365-266197 GCA_001517045.1 Pseudotsuga menziesii | reverse complement strand
TCAATTTTAGAGAGTCTGAAAGCACAAAGAAGACTCCAGTGGGGGATCTTTTTCATTGGTAGTCTCCTGTGCCCGAAAAAGGATAAAAGTATACATAGGAGAGCTCGCTCATCTTGTAAGGGATGAGATACTTCTTTACCGTTGGTAGTCCAATCAGGCTGGAAAAGGTTAAACCTATACTGACTGGACGGTCATTTAGATACTTTTACAAGCATGAACCAAACCAAGTTTGCTCGGCAATCTTTTCTTGATGAGAAGGCTGGAAAAGAGCTTAATGACAACCAATGGTGAGATTTTTTGTAAAGTGCGGCCCCTCTGCCCAAGAAAGAATGAAAGTATGCAGAGGGGAACGGTCTTGGCTTGAATGTGCCAAGGAGGTCCTTTTCAATTGATGGTCTACATGGTTCACAAAAGGAGGTAAAAGAGACGATGTAGATGCCCTTTCCTATACATTAGCAAGAGGGAAAGGAAGCAGCCGCGCTCGGCTATCTTTTCATTGTTTTAAGGAGTCAAAAAAGAGCTTAAACAAAACTCCAGTGTGGTCAACCGATTGCGGCGGTACAGGCGGTGCCCCATGTCGGGACGGTGGAAAAAGGTACAAAGGTCATCTGTGCAGTATGGCCGAAGTAGAAGGCTCTCAAACATACCAATACATGCATGGGATAAATCGTGGTAGAGGCACACAAACCGAGGTGGCTCTCAGACAGAGGTCAGGAGAGCGTGTGTGTGTGTTGCGGTGGACGGACTTGACCACATGTGATGTGAGTGCAAGGCTGGGGGTAGTTCTATGCCAAATACATGCAAGAGAAATAAATCGTTTTGTGGAAAATGGTCCAGAGGTCCACGTAAGGTGCGGTGGATGGAGAAGACAACTATGTGTTAAAATACAAAACAAATCTAAAAATGGTGTCCCTTAACGGACGGTGGCTCGAAAACTCGCATGAGTAGCGGTATGGGAGTGTGATACAAGCACATGTCCATAGATGCTTGAATCGTCATGTCATGGATCATAAATCGAGGTGACTTGTGGGAAATGGTCCCAAAATTAATTTATTAAACACGAGACGATGGTCTCATAAAGAGATAGAAATTTGGGCCCGGAGTTGTGAGAGGTGTCTCGAATAGGTTCTGGGTGACTTTGGAGTAGTAGCTAATGGTGTTGTCCCTAATTTGTGGTAAAAAATGTTGAAAACAAGAAAAGAAAATGAAACGACTCATTGGTGATGTTAAGCGTAAAATTTCTTAAGGTAGAGCCCATTGCAGGGGTTCTCCAAAAGTTGTCCATCAGAGTCAATGAGGGTGTATGCAATGGGATAAATGAAGTTGGATGTGCGCAGCTTCTCTATCTCGGCTTTAACCATGGCCACTTTGGATGGATGGATGGGCTATTTCTTTTGGCGTACGGGAGCCACATCGCGCCATGTGTCGATGTGGTGTTCCACGATGGAAGGATCTAAGCTGGAAACTTCAATGTAAGACCAGGCGAAGATGTCACGGAATTCTTGGAAGAGATCTTTGTAGGCATCGACCTCTTTTGGGGAGCAAGATGCCCCTAGCATGATTTCTTCAACAATCTCATAATTGGTTGAGATGTCGATTTTAATTGTTGGAAAAATGTTCACCATGTTTCCTTCTTTGAAGGCATCTGGTGCCGAGATGGGGTTCTTGAACCAGTCAACCTTCCCATGGATGAAATATTTGGTCTCCATGGAAAACTGGTCAGACTGCGACACAAGTTCTTCAGGGAGGAAGAACAAGCGATGGTGCATATCATCCCATGGGTATTTCGGGGCGGTCAGAGCTTCAAGTATCTACTCATCATTGCAGAAGCAACGAAGAGACAGGTATGATGGACTGTTGTTGGAGGAGGAGATGAGCAAGTTGCTGGAACTGGACATCATGTAAATGGATATGGCGTTTGAATAAGGAGGTGGTGGGTGAACTTCTTCGATCAAGGTGATTTCAGACTCAAGGGAATGTTGATGGAGGTCAGCTAGAGCCATTCGAAATTCAGGCAATTCTTGGCAATGGTGAGAGCAATGTCCATACAAGCCGTAGAGGGCGCAAGCATGGTTTGTTCTCAATGCCTTGTTTCTTACTACTGGCGCACTTGGAAGCTCAACGACGAGGAGGTTTTCATTTGTATCCATGGCATCCAAACGTGCGCGGATCATTGGGATCTCAAGGCAATTCTGAGTTGGATGGCCCTGTTTCTCACAGACAGTGCAAGACGGGATCGGCCGAGGTTCTACAGTAGTTTTGGAATTCTTTCCCCTGGCCCTTTTTGGGTGGGGCGGTGCGGGTGTGGGTGTGGCGGTTGGATTTTGCGGGCCAGGTGGAGGGTGAGACTCGACCACAATGGGTTGCACCGGGGTTAAGACAACCTAGGGAATTGGTGGTTGAGCTGGTGGATCAAGATACCACACCAAAATTCCCAATGTAAAGTTGGGTAGGCTTAAGGTGGCCATTATCGACTTACTCATGAAACTAGGTGGGGGAAAGAGGAAGGGAATCATATGGACCAGAGATGAGCCCAAATAAATTCTTGCTGGTTGCATGCGGGGATGTGGTTGTGGTTGCGGATGTGCGTAATGCTGCTGCTATGGGTGATGTTGNTATTGGTGTTGCGGCTGTGGACGATGTTGTGGTTATGGTTGGGGCTGCAGCTGCGGTTGTTGTTTGGGTGCAGCAGTGCTTGATGAGACCATGCACAAGTCCGCAGTTTCATTTTGTGTTGGTAGTGGTGACACTAATGGGAAAGGAGCCGTCATGGTGGTATTGGAAAAGAACCTAGGGACCACATTCAAAAATGGGGAGGATGGTGTGTTTTCAACCATGGTGTTGATTGCAGGGATGACATTGGAGTGTGTGGTCGTCCCTTGCGGCTCAATGGTGGTTATGGTAGGGATAACATTGGCGGGTGTCATTAACCCTTGCGGATCATGATAAGTGAGTTGATCAATCGTCATGATATTCCCTTCATGGGGGAACATCATGAGACGGAAGACAGTTGATGCGACCGCTTTCATGGCGTACATATAACTTCTTCGGAGGAGAAAGTTATAGTCCAGTTGAGCATTGACAACTTCTATGTCGATCAGCACTGTCTTCCCGGCCAATGTGATGGGGACATGGGGGAGGATTCCTTGGGTTTTAGTGGGATGTCCATCATAATCCCGCAGAGTTTGGAGGATGGTTGCAGAATTGGTGATCTGAGTTTCTGCCAAATTAGGGTGGACATAACACACATGGATGCCCCCTCATCCATTATGCACCGATGGACAACTAGGTTTCGGATAGACACCAGGATTTGGAAGGCAATGGTGGATGGCATGCGTGGTTCTCCATTCTCCATGTCGAATGTGATCAACTTTGAGTCGTAGGGGTATACTGCCCCAAGGGCGGCTAGTAAGGCTTTCCACTATGTTGGGCACGTTTTAAGTACCTCAAGAACGGACATGGCGGTTGGCATTTGGGCCAAATCATCCATAATGCTATAGCTGACTACAGCTCTAGCCATGGCGTTATTGGAAATCCTGCGTACGGGGGGACATGGGAATGGGGGTAACTGAAGAGGTTGATTGTTTTGGACGTTGATGCTACTGATGTGTCAGCAGGTTTGGTGGTGGTACCGTATTGATTCCATCTAGTTTGCATATTGATCTCTTTAGTCATCATGGCTAGTAGGTGGTGAACACCTGTTTCAGTCGTGGGAGCTACCCCTAGAGCGTTGGGATTGGGTTGGGGAGGGGGTGCGGTTACCACCAACCCTTGGACTGGTAGCGGGTTTTGAAGCACCATAGGAGGAGGTCCTTGTGGTGCTAGGTTGGTTTGGGCTTGATTTGCAATGTTGGCAGCCTGTTGAACCTCGTTCTGAATGGCCTACTTAGATCGGCCCATGAGGGGACACTTGAATGTTTAGTGCTCATAAACATCACATAGTGTGCACAGTTGGTTTGTGTGCAATGGAGCATTGCATCTAGGAGCATTTGGTCATGGGGGGTTTTGGGTGGGTCGGTTCGCTGTGGAATTGTTAGGAGGATTTGGTTGTTAATTTCCTCCCTGCGGTTGGTTATTGGCTTGGTTCTTAGGCCAATTATTTCTAGCTTTCCCTTGTTGATTATTGGAGGTAGGCTGGTTGGGACAGTTTTGTTATACGAACACTTGTCCCAACGGAGCGGGTGGAGTAGGGGCGAGGGCTTGAACTACTTGTACTGGTGGTGCGTAGTAGATTTGTGGGGTTGGTAGTGCCACAAATGTGGGAATTTTCTTTGCATACTGCTATGTTGGCCAAGCCATGGCCTGAGCCTCCTGTGGTGGTACAAGTTATGCATAGGAATTTGTTTCTCTGGACTGGGACATCATTCTTGTGTAGTCCAAAGCTTGGTTTTGGTAAGAAACACTAGTGGTGTTGCTTGGTTGTGGTGTAACAGTAGGTGGTGTTGGACGGTGTTGTGGCTGTTGAGAGATCGATCCTATGATGTTGTCTGCAGCATGGGATGCCCCTGGTGCATCCTGGTAGGAGGTGTTTGGACAAGAAGCATCTGGAATGATGGTGTACAGATATCCAGACTAGGTGTAGATAAGGTCAAACTATTGGGCTTTCAGTATGGCCTCCTCTTCAGATTGGGGACGTTCGGATGCGACGTCCTTTGCTATGGGTGGGAGCAAGGTCTTGAGAAACCAATCCAAGAAGATCCTATCATCAAGTTGGATTTTACATAAGCTATGACGTCACCGCTACTCATGGATGTGGTCAGTTATATGTGTTGCAGTGCTTTGGCGACAGGATAACAAGATCTCCACCCCTTCGTCATATTTGACAGGGAGTTGGAAATACTGTAGGAACATGAAAGCTAAGGAGTTGAAATATGGGTATTTGGCCTACGGTAGTTCAATGTACCATTTGGCTGCGACACCTGTAAGGGTGCGTTGGAATAGACTCAGCCTAATGGAATCATCTACGATGTTGTTGGATGAGCACCATAGATGGAATGTCATAATATGGTTCTAGGGACATTCCCCTGCCTTGCCTTCAAACTTGGGGATGTCTGATGGCAGCTTAGTTGGCATTGGAGGCCAAAAATATTGATGGCGAATGGGGTCGTTTGTCAGTCGAGCCAAATCAGGCAAGTTAAGATGAACCATGAAAGGCAGATTAGACCCCAAGTTGATGTGAGATGGGGAAGGGATGGTGGTGGGGTTTGCAAGTGCATAATGTACCTACATAACTGGGGGTATGGGTTGTGCCATTGTAGATGGGCCAATGCCCCCAATTGTGGTGGGAGGGATAGTGTGGGTGGAGGGGACATTGCCCCCATGTGTGATAGTAGGGGCAATGTAAGTGGATGGTCCACTGCCCCCTTGTGCGGCGGGAGGGGCAGTGTGTGTGGAAGGGCCACTGCCCCTGTGTGTTGTAAGTAGGCTAGCTTGGCTGGTCACTATGGGTGGTGGCAGCTAACTGATGACAATTTGCATGACTATGCTTGGGCCACCTGCAAGGTTGTTGGTGACAGGTTGTGATGTGGACATGGGTCCACTTTCTATGGTTATGCCAAAAAATGGATCTGAATTTGCACCGACTGTGGGGCTTGATGGTGCAGTATGGAGGTTTGGTTCAGACTGGTATGGGTCTGAATCTGAATCAGAGGCTATGTGGCCTTTTGATGGTGTGGGAGCTCACTGAGAATGGTTTCGACGGTGTCAGTTTAATGTCCCGAATGGTGGTGGTTCGCCTCTTAGGCGTGAGGAAGAGCATGGGGGATCAATTGTGTTAGATATCAAACTGATGGGAATGATGTTTGGATCCTGGTTTCAATGTCTTCATATTGTCTGTAGGTGGTCACTCAGCCACCAAGACTGCCAGAAGACAACGCTTGGATTTTTCCTCACAAGCATTTATACTCAATCGGTGGGGGTCGTTGCCCGTTTCGCTTGGCAATTCCTCTCAGTGGCCAGCTACTTTGGGGTTTCCGTGGTACTCCTCATAATGAGTTTATGGGCTAAGCCCAAGTACTTCCCATGGTTGAAGCAGTCAGGGAGTTATGTCCTCAAAGACTGCAGATGTGTTTGAACTTAGTGTAAATTGATAAATTTTAAGGCTCTCTCAACGTCATGAACTGAGTTGGGTTGATTACTTGGTATGGTGTATTTGTTTTTTTGTATTTTTGGTATGAGGTGTCTTGCAAATGGTTTATGAATTCATCATATTGTAGCAGAGTTCATATCATTGTTGTGCAGGCAATGAATAATCAGAAATTTGTAAACAGATACAGTTTTTAACCCTAAATGTTGATGGCCTAACTAGATGACTACCTTACACCTATATTCCTCTTTAACCAAGAGAAGGTGCTGGGCTCTCAACACAATGGGACTAATCCCATCCGTAGATCCATAGGTCACCTCCCGGATGCAAGGTTGGTCAACAGGGAGGACGCTTAGCACCGTGAGAAGCCCTCCGTCTCTACCCCCTCTACCTTCCAGGTCATCCATTTTTAATGGTTTAAAACAATATTCAGTGAAGGGTATAGGACTATACGAGCTATGCCCTTTGTCGTATCCCAGAATAACCTGAAGGGTGATGACTGGGTAGAGGAGGAAGGGTAAGCAAGATTTGATTTTAAGTCAATTTTAGTTAAACTATATTCATTAACCCATTGAATATTTAAATTTACACTTTGTTATGTAAATGAAATTGCAATAAAATGAAACAGAAATAGAAATGAAATGGTTCAGATGGACAGAGGTGGCTGAGCCGCACTGACAGTCCCAATAAAAGCAAACAGTGAAGCCCAAAAATGGGTCACGCACCTGTAAAGGTCATGTTTTTGTGAAGTGGATTCTGATCAAACCATGAGGAATTACCTCAAACGGTTGAAAACCCACTTCGGAAATGGGCCCTTTTACCCCTTAGCATGGGAATATTCATAAATGGCTCAACTATTTGGGAAAAAAATGAGCCTGAACATAGGTGAATTTTCAGAAATTTGGTTTGGCCATTTTTGCACAGTTGAGTGATTTGCAAATCACAAAATGGCCAACAGTAACTGGTACTGTGGCCAACTGGGCTTGGATTGGCCTTGAGGAGGATCAACAATAACTGAAAATGTAAATAAACAGCAATCTAAGCTACATTTAACAGAAAAATTAACCTAGGGAAAAAAAATGAATAAGAAACTAAAACTTTGAAAACTAACCCAAGGATCCTGTGGGATCGACCTGGTATGGTCCCCAGTTCTATAGCAGGGATTTCTCCTTGCTACAGGGGAAAGAATGGCTCCCTTCTATCTATAGGATAGAAGGGTAGGTTCCTACATGTGGAAAATGCAGTAAAAATGGACGAACAGAAATAAAAGAAACAGAAAGAAGAGAAAACATGGAATAGTTGGAAACCCCTCTACAAACACTATTAGGGTTAGCTCCAGAAACCTGCAAACAACTATTAGAAACTAAAAACCTGCAAAAACATGTTAGAAATCAAACTTGCAAAGAGACATGGGTCAGAAAACAACTAAACTACTAAACAAAACACATAAGCAAAGAATGTTATACCTCTACTTTGGTGAAATGGGCCACCATGCCTTGGCTGGAAGGAAGCACCTCTCTATCTCACTCAGCAATGGAGGAGGAGCTATGGCTCAATGGGGGAATGTGAGTGGAAGAGAGGGGGATGTGGGTGGCTTGAGAGGCAGAGAGGTCTCAAGGCATCCACGGGCAGCATAACAATATGCAAGAGAGGATTGTTTGAGAGTGACCCCCCACCCTCCTTTTATAGCTTTTTTGGGGACTTTTAGGGTTTTAAGCCCTTGGTCAGGGCTTTAGCCCCTTTTTTGGGCATTTAGCCCCTTCCGCCCTAACTTTAGCCTCTTTTTGGGGGCTTTAGCTCCTAGGAGAGTATTTTAGGCTCGTTTTGGGGGTTTTTAAGCCCTTTTCTTCATTCTTAAGCCATTTTGAGGGTGTGGGGGTCTAATGGAGTGATATGAGGGTCGTGAAATGGTGTCCTTGGGTGGTGTAGGCCATGTAGATCTAAGTGAGGTATTTTTTGGGTTAATAGTTCCCAGAGAAAAAAATGGGATGGTTGATTCTTTAGAAATATTTGCTTCCACTCTTATTCCTAGAATTGCAATCCAAAAAACCAGATGAGTTTAAGTGAATATTCATCCATCTATTCCTAGCAACTTTGGTGAAGAGGAAGTGTTTGACGACGAAAAACATATTTGTAAATCCATGTGTAATACAATAGAATTCACAAGCAACAAAATTGATTGGAGAATGGAAGGGTCAACAAAAAATGTTGATTACAACCCCATTCTAGTCGAAAATATTTCAATGGAAAGAATTTTTGAGAGAAATGATTGATGCAAGAAAAAAAAGAGGAAACATATCTTGGCAATGAATATGGGGAAATCAACGATTGGGTCTCTAGATAATCCTTGACCTATAAAGTCAACAAAGAGCTTGACCCTAAAGAAAAGGAATAGCTAGTGTCCTTGGTATGAGAATTCAGAGACATCTTCACTTGGTCCTATGATGAGCTCAAGATGTATGACAAGAATATCATTATACATGCCATGCCGATAAATGAAGTTGCTAAACTCTACTAACAGAAATTAAGAAAGGTCAATTTGAACCTGGATCCGTTGGTAAAGAAATAATTGCAGAAAATGGTAGAAGCTAAGATTATAGCTCCAATAAGATATTTAGAGTGGCTTTCAAATCCAATACCAAACAAAAAAAAATAGGGGAAGACAGAGTTTGTGTTGATTTCATAAATTTGAATGCAGTTTCAAAGAAGCACAATTACCCCCTGCCAAACATGGAGCTGCTACTACAAAGAATAACAAGTTCTCAGATGTTGTCATTCCTAGATGGCTTCTCAAGTTTTAATAAAGTGGGAGTAAGAAAGGAAAACCAACACACGATAACATTTACAACTCCTTGGGGTCAGTACTTGCTGATTGCCTTTGACTTGATGAATGTTGGATCTACATTTCAGAGAGTTATGGATTATGCATTCCGATACATCATGCAAAAGATATTGGAAATATTTGAAGATGATTTCATATTCTACTCAAAGAGCATAAAGGATGACATCAAGCAACTCAAGCAAGTATTTGAGCGATGGTGCAACTATGGTATTTCCTTAAACCCTAGGAAATCAATTCTTGGAGTCATTGAAGGTAAATTGCTTGGTCATATTATTTGTAAAGATGGAGTAAAAGTTGATCCTAAAAGAGTTAAGGGTATAAAATAAATTTCTTTACCTAAACATTTGAAATATGTGATGTCATTTGGTTTGGAAAAATTAACTTTATTCAAATTTGTTTTGCTAATATTGTTGAGATTACTAAACCTTTGAATAAGTTGCTAAAGAAAGGTGCAGATTTGAAATGGGACGATGAATCAAAGAAATCATTTAAAGATGTTAATGATGCAATTGTGCAAGCACCGATATTGGTAAGCATTGATCATTCTATTCCATTTTAAATATTTTCTTTTTCATATGTTGGCACTATTGCAGAAGTAATACTACAAAAGAATGATCACGGTGAAGAGAAGTCCATCGCATTCATGAGAAAGACTTTAAACAATTCAGAATTGAAGTACCATCTCATGGAAAAGTAATTCTATGAACTTGTGATGTCACTAAATAATTTCAGAGTATATGGGCTACTTAAAGATCATATATTATGTGCCACATCCGACAATAAAGGATATTATGAAGTAGCAAGATTGTCTTAATATTAGAGGGAACTAGATCATGAACAACCAAGAATATGATATAGAAATTCAACCTACCAAATTTATTAAAGGAAAAAGGTTAGCTCAATTGGTGGTAGAAGTAAATTAAAAGGCCCTTGATATGCAAGAGGGTCCTCCTCTTATGGTTTCAACAATTATTGAAGAAATAAAACAATGTAATTGGTACAAGGATATTTTGTACTACTTGAAGAATATTTCATTTCCAAACCACCTTCTTGATCATAAGAAGAGAGGATTTAATTTAAAATCCTCTGGGTATTGTTTCTTAGACATCATTAGAGATCAAGTCATTATGTTCCTTTGATGGAATAATTTTTATCGAGTAATTCTCACATGTGTTGATCCGAAGAAAGTGAGGAAGTTGCCAGAATAATTTCACAATGGACTCTATGGTGGTCATCATTAAGCTTCTACTGCTCACAATCTATTGAGATCAATTTGCTATTGGCCATTCATCTTTCAGGATGTATATAAATGTGGTTGAAGTTGTCAACCATGTCATCTCTTCATAAGAAAGTAAATGCTTTCTACCTTGGAATTGCAACCATTTATTATTGAGGCACCATTTCAGGTGGGGCCTAAATTTTATCGATGAATTGAAGGAAAGATCCAACAATGGTCACAAATGGATGTTGACAGCTAGAGATTATTTTACTTAATTGGTTGAGGCCATCTTAACCAAGAAGGATACAACATAGGTTGTTATAGATTTTCTTAAGGACAATATTATCATTCGGTTTTTGACTCTAGCCAAAATATTTATAGTTAATTCCCAAGAATTAAGTGGAGGCGAGCTATCTACTTATTGTTTTGATTATGGCATCATATTATCTCACTCTTCAAAATATTACCCATAAGGAAATGGATTGTCTTAGTCAAGCAATGATAATTTGATGAATATCATAAAGAAGATCATAGGTGACAATATGAGAAGTTGGGACAATAAGGTAAAATATACAATATGGGCAGAAACAATCACCTGCAAAGAATCAACTAGAAAGAGTCCTTATGAACTAGTGTACGAACTTGATGTTACTACCTATTCATATGAATTTTCTCGCATACAAGTTTATCCAACAACATTCTACAGAACTCAATGTCATCTAATGAAGAATCAACCAACTGATAGAACTAAATGAATGCCGAAGAAAATATTTCGATCACATAGCATATAGTTAAAAAAAAGTTCAAAGTAAAATTGATAGGAAGACTCGCCAACATAACTTCCATAAAGGTGATCTCATCCTCCCATGCAACAAAAGAAATGAACAACTAGGTAAACATGGTAAGTTTGAAATTATTTTGTTAGGACAATATCAAATTGATGATGTGGAAAATACAAATTCATTCCTCCTGAGCCACCTTGAAGGAGAAAATATGCCTTTACCCATCAACAGGAAATCCTGAAAAAAAGTGATACACAATTGATAGATATGATGCTTATTGGGAATTCCCTTATTTGTATATTAGTATATGAGTTTAGAATTTTAGTGTCTATGCATCACATTTTTTGTTATACTCATTTTCATTTTTCATTATGAACAAGGCAGGCGAAAGTGTCTGCCTGTGATGAATTTGATGCCTTGGTTATTTGATGTGTGTGTAGGCCTATAGGCACTAAAAATATTTAAATGGTTCTCATGCACTCTTGAGAAGAGAACATGTCCCATAATTGGATCCAGTGTTACGTATCAGAGCTACTTCGTTGTTACAGCGAGGCTAAGGATAGAGAAAGGGGACAATTGTTTTTATTATACAGTCAAAAGTGGGATTTATTGTATGGATGTTTGGTTTGGGGGTTGTTTACCTCCTATATTGGACATGTGTTGTTCAGGATTAATCACCCTTGTAACCTAGGGTCTGGGGTTACCAAATTACTACTAACCTTGCAAACAATCAACTTTAATAGAGAACATAAAGGAAATAGGAATAAAGTCTTGACTTACCCGATTATCGATTGTTGATCCAAGCTTGATCTTCTTCCATTACTCTTCTCTCCAAAGCTTCTAGGGATGCACCTCCTTCACCTGTGAAGAGAAAATTCTCCAAGTACTATCTTATACATGTATATATGAGAGGTTAGATAAACAATATATCCAGTACATAATCAAAAATATTCATTAACCATAATACATGAAAGAGACTCAACACAATGTTGGAAGAAGAATTCTCTTTATTAACAATCAGTGAATGAGATAAGAGTACAACCCAGCTTCTGAGACAAGGACTCCTCTGCAACCAAAGGACTCTGAGTTCTACTACTCCAATACTTCTGAAGATATACCACCAACATAAATTTTCTCTCCAATCTTGATTGATTAATGCCCTCCCCAAGGCCTCTATTTATACTTTGGGAAATAAAGTGGTTTTGAAGGTTGAGGAGGTTGAAACAGTTAGGATAGTTAATGATTAGGTCCCAACTAATCTCCATTAATCATGTTTTATATTTTTAAGGTCGAATCAAGATGTACACAACTATTGATATAGGCAACCCGCATATGACACGCGAGTTGCTTAAAGGAAACTTGTGTATGCTGATGTACACGTGTTGCAATGGATATATTCACATACAGTACGTGACTTGTCAATGGAAATAGTCGTGTACATACGTGAGTTGCAATGGAGATAGTCGCATATGCAAATCAACACTTAGAAAAATAATATGGCAAGCTAGTTCAAGGGTAAATGCATCCCAAGTCATGCCCACCTATAGTGTTTTGGCAAACTTCAATCCTAAGATATCCTTTTGTGTACCAACATAAGGAATGTCAGAACTCAGAAGGAGAAGTTCCATTTGGGTTGATAATAGATGCCCCCTAATGTGTGAGGTTAGAGGGAAACGATGGCCGAAATACATTATAATCATTATCTTGGAGAACTCGGAAGTCCAGTGGAGCAAAGGTAGTACCTGAAACAAATACATAATAATGTCATATACAAAATCATATCTGAGGATGCTATGTTCAATATACTGAAACACTAGCTCCTTTACAATATTTGAGTACATCATATGGTACGGGTATAAGACCATGTATATTACAAAGGTGGATTGAAGCCACAATATACAATAATGATGAGTCTTCAAAGATATGGAAGCTGTGTAAGTGATCACAACATAATCTTGTGCAACTTAGTCCATAGATATGAACCTAAGGTCTTCGTCAAAAATACCAAAGAACCAGTACAATCCAAGCCATTTGAATAGATGTTATTAAATTCGAACATGGATAGGATTCAATAGATTGTCAACCAATAGGTGATAATTGACAACTGAAGTAAAGGAATTCACCAATAATGAAAGTGAATCCTAGGGTACGATCGTCAAAATTCTAGGTCTTCACCATCAGGAAGTGCTGATGATAAACCATACTGTGATGAGGAAGGCAATAGATCCTCCAATGGATCACAAGAGTGACTAGGAATTGCGTAAAGTAAGGAAAACACAAGTAATAACAGATAGGACAATGATGGAATCAGGATAAAGATCAAATACAGGGTTAAATCCTTGAATAGTGAGCACGACACAAAGATGAACCAAGGCAGCTTTTAACTTCGTAGATAGTACAACTAGACTTATCTGTCATGTAGGAGACATGATCAGATTCCCTAGGTATAACTGACAAGAGGAGGAGTAAGAAACTTGAAGTAATAGCTAAACTGAAAGTGAACACTAAGACATGGTTATCAAAAAAGACAAAGAGCACTATGTTCAAGGAAGATATGCTGCCACCAATTGAGAACCAAAAGAAAACTTCTTCCTTATCTTCCTTGTTAAATTTTAACGAGTCCAGGAAATTCAACTCAAGTCTCTCTTCATTTTTTGACAAGCTTGAAGAGAAGAGGGAATAATGCTTGATAGTGTCACTGATTCATGGATTTTATGAGCCCGAACTAGTACATGCTCACATGGTGTTTTCATGTTTAGAGAGTCTGAAAACTCCGAAGAAGACTCCAGGGGGGTCCTTTTTCATCCAATTTAGTCTCCTGGGGCTGAAAAAGTATAAAACATACTACAGAAGAACTCTCTTAACTCCTGTAGAAGAAAAGGTGAACCTTTTTCATACTATGTCAAGGAGGTCTGAAAAAGGTTAAATTACCACCTACCCAACGCTCCTTCGAGAGCAGCACATAGCTTGAGTTTTACGAGTCTGAAGGAAAGAAAGATCACTCAAAAAGATCCATTTGAATACGAGAAATGGGGCTTACAATAATAAACTCGATGCTTTGTTATTGGTGTTTAATGAGCATGACAAAGACATGAAGTACACTTGGAATCTTTTTCATGTTTAGGTCTAGAGCACGAAAAAGAGAAAACTGAGCTCATACCGGGTGTTCCTTTTCCATAAATTTAGTCCCTCAGGTCCGAAAAAGTGATAAACCTGTACCTGAGAATACTCTTCTCAATTCTGTAGAAAAGAGAGTGATCCTTTCTCATATTATTCCACATGGTCCAAGAAAGAGATAACCTACCACCAATGAGAATTCCCATTCACATATTCTTAATGAGCTTGAATGGACAAGTTTACTCGGCAATCAAGTCTATTTTGAGGAGTTAGACCTGGGCCTAAAGAAACTCCATAAGGGTGGGGAGTCTTATAAAGGGATAGCTTGTAAAAAGAGACCAAAATGAGGCTTAATTTGGCGTGAAAAATAGCTAAGAATACTCCCCTGAACCTATGACAGCTGCAGCATGAATATCGAAAGACAATAAGTAGGTTCTAAATGAGGATATTCATGGGAGGAAAGTCCTATCCATAGAAGAACAATGGCATAAACAAGGAACAAATGGTTAAAGATACCATAGTCCGTGGTCAAAGTGTTAATGCTAGGATTAAGATGGATTAGGTATAAATGAAAAATGCATGTGAAATGACCAAAAAACCATCCTATATGAGTGAAAAACAACTTTAAACGACCATAGATCTGTCACATTGAAAAAAGAAAAAAAAAAGATATGGCATTAATTTGATTTTATATAAAAAATATGAACTATAGGGAAAAACCCACTTTGAAAATAATATCTCTATAAATAGTTCAAAATATAAATAAAAAACTCACCATTTTATTTTTACCCAAAATAGACAAGTTTTACCTCTACCTTTGATTGCTCGGTGTGGACGACTCAGTGGACAATTCTCGAAACCACAAGTGCTAGGTAAAACTAAACTCCATGCTCTTTCATTTGATCCAAGCAAATTTCAATTTTTGGCCCAATTTTTATATTTTCCAACGCCCTAAAAGCATGAACGATGTGTACGCGGGTATGGTATATCAACAGTCGTGTACACGCATTTTGTACATGGGTTTCCTGAAGGAAAGTCGCATACACGCGTTATGTACGCAAGTTTCCCGAAGGAAAGTCGCCTACACACGTTTTGTACACAGGTTTCTTGAAGGAAAGTTGCGTACAGCTTGCAAATTGTCCAAAGGACAGTCACGTATAGTACGTGACTTGTTCAAAGGACAGTCACGTACATTGCACGAGGTAGAAAAAGATTGTGTAGGGTCAAAAAATCACTTTTTTATATGAATATAATGGTTTAAAATGGCTTGTTTATTATATTGAAATATGGTGCTTGAGTGGAGGGAGAGGGAACTATAGAAATAATATATCAATGCTATGTGCAATGATGCTAAAAAGAAGCACATGAAATAGATCTTGCTACTAAGAATTCTCACAAGCATACACAGGAAAAATAGAGAGAAGAAAAGAGACTGAATCACATGAATAAAGAGATGAATATTGGTGTGTATCCTTCCTTTGAATAATGATGAATAATAGTGTACATAAATAGTACATCCCTCATAGGAAAATCGAATTGTATGGAAACAACTCATAAAGCTCAAAAAGGCTGACTTACCAAAATATAGCAAAACCCCCATAGGTGGATAAAGCACTTACTAAATCTATCAAGGACCTCACGAGTACTTGGAAAAATCATGAGTGAGTTTTCAAGGAGATTTAAATAACATGCTAATCCTAGAAAATGGAGAAAAACTAATGGAGGATGGGTTGGAAACAAAAGCTCCCAGTTTCCTAGTTGACTAGCTTTTATCTTATCCATAGAAAAGCAGGAAAAGCAGAAAAAGCATAATAAAGCAGAATCTGTTGTAAAGTCCTGTATACTAATTCTAGATGGCCAAAAGGTGGTCAAGATCAACCTAGAATTGGAAATAAATCATTCCTAGGATATAGATGGCATGTATTGACTTTAAGGTGCAAGTGGATGCCAACTAATTAAGCTAGTGGGTGAATAATTAATCAAATAATGATTAATTATTTTATCCTAAGTTGTGAGTGGGTTTAATATATTCCAACACCCCCCTATAATTCTGACTTTATGATGGTATGACAAAAAAATATGGATGCATATGGATGCATATAGGGCCCAGCAACAAGGCTATGGTCACCCTTTAACAATTATTATGTCCAGAAAAGTGAGGAAAGAGGAAAAACCACATGGGGAAAATCCTCCCTCAAGATAGGACAAGGCACAAAATTTGAAATATGTCTTCAAAATATCCTTATCTTCACTTGAATCAGTTGAGTGAACTGCTTCTGGATGGAATACTTGTTGAAGAAATCATGAACTCCATGATCATGTGCTGGAGTGTAGAACCTACAAGAAGGAAGAGGAGAGACTCCTTGTATCTCATCAACTAATGAAGTAGGAGCATTATCTGAATTCTTCTTTCTACTGTAAAACTCTGATCTGCAAACATAATCTTAAATGGAAAAGATATCTATGCATACTCCTTTCCAAAGAGTACAAAAAATAAGGCAATTTATTTCACACCCAAGTCCCTGAATAGCTGCAAAATTGTGATGTGAATCACATGTCAATATTCCAATATGATTTAGCACCTGTATAGATATGATATGAAGCTGATAAAAATTTTATATATCATAAACATTGGCATATGGAACAGCAAATACAAAGGCTTCATTGCCTCCATGAGGATATAGGGCTAGACTAGGAAAAATATGAACAACTGGGGAAAACTGATAGGTGTAAAAATCTGAATGATGGATGGACATAAGATATGAACCATAAGTGCTTAGAACAGATCCAAACATGTTTAATATCTGTCCATATATGACTAAGAACATGGATAACCAGCCAATGAAATATAGGAAAGACTTCAAACCATGTAAGATAAATATCACTGCATAAGAGACCAATGAGGAATCAACTAGTGATCTTGGGATTTGTATAGTCTTTGGATTATTTAGAGGTATGGTAGATGGTATGGATGGTGGTATTATCTGTGTCATGACATGCATATCAGCCTTCAAACAATCTTATAAATCATATATACAAACTTGTGAGGAAGAGCTACTCAAAGGTAAGTCAATATCTAGTGAAAAATCACAATTTTTGGGAGATGAATCTAGTAGACTGAGAGGAGGATCATCAAAGAAAGGTTCTGATATTTCTGGTTCTGATATATCAGAGAATAAATCTATATCAGAGACATTATAAAAGGAGAGAACTCTGGCACTCAAAGCATAATTTATATCAGCTTGAAACTGCGCAGTGTGACATTGTTCTGAGAAATTAACAAGCTTCTCTAGTTCATCTGGAACTTTGATCTTGTGCTTCTCAAGAAGCTGAGACATGATGTCCATATTCTTCTTGAAACACTTATTCTCTGAATTAAAACCCTTTATGCAATAAGAACACTTGGATGTGCTCCCTTTCTTCTTAACTTTCTTCATTAAATCATCATATGAATCTTCATCTTCAATTTCTGACTTTGGCTTCTTCACAATTTGCTTCTCTTTTGATTTGAATTTCTTGCTTCCTTGAACCAAGACAGCATGATATTTTCCCTTTGAAGAATTAAGGACACCCATATGGATCAATTTATCTTTCTCCTTTGTTAGTGAATCAAGAAAAGAATTTAAAGAAGGCATTTTCCACTTAGGAACAACAAGCCTAGTTGCATGAAAGGTAGGCACAAAAACTGAGTAATCAGGACCCAATTTTGAAAGAATGGAAAGAATTAATTGATCATATACTTTCTCAATCCCACATTTCTTGAGCATTATAACAATTTACTTGAACTTGGTGAAGAAACCCTCAAGAGATTCAAAATTGCTTGGACTCAGTGAGAATAACTCAATTTCCAATTGATGCGCTCTTAGCTCATCTTGAACTCCAAAGAGAGACTCCAATTGAGTCCATACTTGGTTTGGAGTGGTAAAACCATATAGATGAAAGAGTATATCAGGAGAAATAGAGAGGCAAAGCAATCCATAGGCTTCATCCAACCTATTATGCCACTTAGCTTTCTCAATCACAGCATTGGGTTCATTCTCCAAAGCTAGTGTAACTTTGTATAATCCTCTACTACGCAATAGAATGGAGATTTTGGATTTCCATTCGTGGTAGTTGAAGGAAGTAAGAATTATAGCTGATGAAGAATCCATATTTCTGAATTGATGTGCTCAAGAATAAAATCTTTACAACCTGCAAAACAAACTAGGAGAAAATCTTGTAAGCTAGACAAGCTCTTCTTCAGAGAGGGATAGGAGACTGGAAGCGCTCCTCAACTCTGTAGAAATTTGTCAACCTTGTAGATATGATACCATGTAGAAATAATAGATCAATTGTATATGCAATGATGCTAAAAAGAAGCACAAGAAATAGATCTTGCTACTAAGAATTCTCACAAGCATACACAGGAAAAATAGAGAGAAGAAAAGAGGCTGAATCACATGAATGAAGAGATGAATATTGGTGTGTATCCTTCCATTGAATAATGATTAATAATAGTGTACATAAATAGTACATCCCTCATAGGAAAATCGAATTGTATGGAAACAACTCATAAAGCTCAAAAAGGCTGACTTACCAAAATATAGCAAAACCCCTATAGGTGGATAAAGCACTTACTAAATCTATCAAGGAACTCATGAGTTGGAAAAAGAATGAGTGATTTGTCAAGGAGATGGAAATAACATGCTAATCCTAGAAAATGGAGAAAAACTAATGGAGGATGGGTTGGAAACAAAATCTCCCAGTTTCCTAGTTGACTAGCTTTTATCTTATCCATAGAAAAGCAAGAAAAGCAGAAAAAGCAGAATAAAGCAGAATCTGCTGTAAAGTCCTGTATACTAATTCTAGATGGTCAAAAGGTAGTCAATATCAACCCAAAATTGGAAATGAATAATTCCTAGGATATAGATGGCATGTATTAACTTTAAGGTGCAAGTGGATGCCAACTAATTAAGCTAGTGGGTGAATAATTAATCAAATAATGATTAATTATTTTATCCTAAGTTGTGTGTGGGTTTAATATATTCCTACAGGAACATGAAGAAATGGACCAAGAAGCTCTACAAGATTCCCCCACGGTAAATGTTTTACGAAAAAGTGGGTTATTGAAATTCTTTTGTACCTCACCTTTGCGGTCAAATGTCTGCCTATTAGAGTTTTTGATAAACTATTGGGATCACGATCTTGGTATGTTTGACCTTCAAGGTGAGTTTCTAGAGGTTACTTCAAAAGATGTCTATTTTAATTCCAGTTTATCACGACAGGGAGCTCTGATGAACTTGAAAGGTACTGGTAGAGGCGGTGACCTTCTAAGTGTACAGAACTACATAGATATATATTGCAAGCCTGGCACTCAAAAGAGGGGTAGTTGCATCCCTATTGTTCATATTCGTAACTTTCCCCTACAGGTATTGGCGAGCACTATAGTGAGGGTTGCAGGGTCACCATCACTTCACCTTGCAACTCGAAACCAAATGAGACTTGCGGTGGACTGTATATAGGGAGCTTTATATGACTGGTGTTCAAGAGTAATCCCGATAATGAGGAAACAGCTCTCTGACTGCAAAAGAGGCAAGCAAAAAATTTTTGGTTATTCCAGCATATTGGTAGCCTTTTTCTTTGAGAGGATGCCTGGTTTGAGTCCTGCAGTACCATTGCCAATTCGTTCTCCCCGTCAGCCTAGATTGAGTAGGTGGGGAGATACATTCCTCCGCCAGGGAGTCGGTGGATCAGTTGAGAGAATATACGACGACGACTTCTACTTTTGGTGGGGGTGACAGTTACCAGCCTTGGAGTAGTTTCCATATGCTGGGTTAGATTTTCGAGGTGATACCAACCTTGTCCTCCCTCCTGGAGGAGCATGGGGAGAGTCAGGTATTTTTTTTTTCAAATTTTAATTTTTTTATGAATTTCAATTATAAAGATATATACATATGTATAAGAGTTTTTAATCCTTTTAAAATGTCAAAATGTAGATATTGGACCAGTCCTCCCTGCTGGGCATCCACGCATGTATGTGCGTCCTATGCTGGGAGAGGACCAGGGTTTGATTAGGGTTCTTGAGGGAAAGTTGGCTATGCTTACCCAAAGAGTACCTACCTTACACATTGATAATATCCCTATTGTCATGCAAGAGCTAGTGGTTGGTATACCACATGTCTGGATACGCCTTATGAGGCGGGTAGCGAGAGCATTACTTGTTTATATTGATGCCATTGAGGCTGCTGAAGACAAGGAGGCTGAAGAAGCCCAAGATCAGGGTGATCAGGGTGACCAAGGGGACCAGGGTGGTTAAGCTTAGACTTAGAAGCATGTTATGGACTTTGATCCATGTTTTGTATATTTTTTGTATATTATACAGTTATGACTAGATCTGAGGATCAGAAACTCGACCTACAAACTTCCAACTGAGTGATACCATGTAACAAAGCATCCCATAAAAGCTCAATGACAGCCCTGTATTTGGCCACATTATTGGTAGCAGGACCTAAGCAAGCACCTCCTGAGGCAACTAACTATCCTAAGGGAGAGTAAATGACCCATGCGGCTGAAGCTAGATTACAAGTGTGGTGACTGGCACCATCAGAGAAACCTACGAACCACTTGGAAGACATCTGTAACAACCAATAGATGGTATAAAAACAAAAACTGATGAACTATTGTACATAAAAATACATACAATAAAATACTGGAAAAAGTGCTAAGCCTAAGCATAGTACTTTTTCAAGTAGATCCCATTTCTAGTCTCAGACAGCTTATTCCCTTCAAAATATATCAATTCATATGCGCCCTTCTTCAACACCTTTGACACGACATAAGGTCCTAACCACATGGACCTGAACTTTCCTGCCCCTAGGGGTTCTTTGTCTTGATCGTAGAGCAAGACAAGCTCTCATTCAGAAAAAATCCGAGGCTTGACCAATTTATCGTATTGGATTTTTACCCTATTTTTGAGATTTTTTTGCTGTCAGCCCATCTCTACGCTACTCATTTAGATTTTCTAAATGTAATAAATGTTATTCCAGCTCATTCATACCAGGTAACACATGAATAGAAATATTTAAGGACAGGATTTTGCATTCAACTGGGGTAATTGCTTCCACTCCATGAATGAGTTGGAAAGGAGAAAACCCTGTAGTAGTTTTCACATTGGTCCAATATGCCCAAAGTGTAGGATACAGTATGATGTGCCAATTGGAATGGGCTGCATTAATAGTACGTTTGAGAATAATCTTCAAAGTTTTATTTACAACCTCGACTTGACCATTTGCTTGAGGATAGAATGAAGATGAATGTTCTTGTCTAAACCCTAGCATAGTGGTCAAATAAGTCATCATATTATTTTGGAAATAACTGTCATGGTTAGTGAGAATCTCTTTAGGGATACCGAATCATGTGATAATTTGGTTGAAAATGAAAAAAGCTGTAGTTTCCCCATCAGCTTAAAAGGTCAGCATCGCCTCTGGCCACTTCGTGAAATAATCTACAGTGACAATGATATGTTTGTTCCCCCCAGCTGAGACTGAGACTGGGTTGCACATCACGTAATCTATCCCCCACTTCGTGAATCGGCCCACTAAGATTATGGGAAATAATGGAGCGGGATGCGACCACATATTTCTGGTGTAAAGCTGACAAGGATGACAGCGCTTCATGGCTTCCACACAATATTTAAATATCATGGGCCAGAAATAACCGACACGTAAGATCTTCTAGGTCGTTGATAACCCAGATAAATGACCCCCACACTCTCCACTATGGGTATCATTTAGGACATTCTCTGCTTCTTCGTGGGTAAGACATTGATGCAAAATGGAATCTACCCCCCTATGATATAAAGTATCTCGAATAATGAGGTAGTTCTTGGCATGTACGCGAAGTTTACGCTGCTCTTCCCACGAGAAGGCTACAGGGTACTTCAAAGTCTGGAGATAGATAAGTATATCTCTGTACCAGGGGTCAAAGGTGGAAATCAAAAAGATATGCTCATCTGGGAATGAGTCTTCTTCAATGGATACATCTTCCTCTACTAGAAATTCTGCAATGATCTTAGCAAAAACTAAGGATTTCTTGGATTTGGCGGATTGGAAATCTAAGTCAAACTATTGAAGAATGACTATCCATTTGTTGAATTTGCCTCCAACTATCCATCAAGACAAAACATATTGAAAAGGATTAACATCCTCCACTACCATCGTGGTCCTCAGTAAGATGTAGTGATGTAACCTCTGAACAACATACACCTCTACCAAAGCCAACTTCTCGACGTGGGAATACCTAAGTTTAGGGCTGGATAAAGCACGGCTAAGATAGTAGATGACATGCTCTTGGAGCTTATCATCCTCGTGGACTAGTACTACCCCTATGGTCGACTCAGATGTAGCCAGATACAATATAAAATCCTGAGAGTAATCTGGCGGACACAATAACGGTGCCGACAACAAAGATTTTTTTAATGCCTCGAATGTAAGTTGTGCAATTTCATTCCATACAAATGGGGTGTCCTGTTTCAATAGGTGCATGAAACCTTTAGTAATCTTGGCATAATTTACAATAAAACGTCGAAGGAAATTAGACTTCCCCTTCAGGCTTTCAAGCTTCCTGATAGAACGAGGAGGAGGGAAATTTATGATGGCCTCAAATTTCAAAGGATCCACCTGAATGCCTTTGTTGGAAATAATGAATCTGAGCAGTCTCCCTAACTCGACACAAAAAATGCACTTGTGGGGATTCAAGCGAATTTTGTAGTCTCTACATCGTTCAAAAATCAAACACAAGTGATCTGGGTGATCGATCCTCTTACGAGAATTCAAGGCAGGGTTGGAAAATGGCTTTAATGTTGTAAAAGGCAAAATTCATTGCCCGCTGAAAGGTTTCCCCTGCATTTTTCAATCCAAAGGGAATTTTCTTATACACGAAGGTACCCCAAGGATAAATAAAAGTGGTTTTATGTTGGTGTTTTGGTTTAATTTGGATTTGATTATACCCAAGGAAACCATCCATAAACGAAAAGACTTGACTTCCCATGCAAGCATCAATAATTTGATCTATAAATGGCATGGGGTAGTTGTCCTTAGGACAGGATTTGTTTATATCTCAAAATTCAATACAAACACGTATAGTCCCTTGCTTTTTGTCAACAAGAACATGGTTGGATACCCATTCTTTCAAAGCTATGGGGTAAATGAAACTGGCTTTCAGCAGTTTCTCAACTTCAACCTTAACCAATGCCGCTTTAAGCAGGTTCACGGGTCTCAACTTTTGTCGAACAGGTCTAGCATCAAGGTATGTTCTGATTTCATGCTCGACTATTGATGGATCAATGCCTAGAATCTCCTCATATGACCAAGCAAATACGTCACGAAATTCCTTAAACAAGGCTGTATAGATCGCAATCTCCTCTGGAGAGCAGTTTGTGTCAATGTGCACATTTTCCACAATGTTTGGATTTACAGAGATGTTGATAGGAATTGTAGCGGAAATGTTTGCCATATTCCCCTCAGCAAATATTCCTTCCCTTGGTAAGGTATTAATAGGCATATCAACATCACCTTCCAGTATCATATGGAACTCATGTTTCTCGATCCTGCTTAACTCTAGAAGAAAATAGGATCGATGGTGAAATTCTTTGCAGATATTGTCTCGTCTGCACATGGCTTCCAGAATGGCTTCATCTGAAGGTAAAACCATATCTAAGCAATCTCTAGAATGCAAAGAGTTCTCTTCCCAAGCAGGAAAATAGGCTTCTTCCGACTCCTCTGAGACTGTGAGAGGGACCGAAATGGAACCAACATTGGTATGAACGATAGCTTGATAAGCTACTTCTGCTACCGATAAGGGCACTTCAGGTTCATGGTGGGAAGGAAGAACCCAAGGATCTGTTCTATCAACAACCATTTCTATAGACTTCCCTACACTAGTAGAACCTATATAATTAATCAAAGCTGGAATATCAAATGTGCCCATCAATGATGCGTACATTCCATCCCCTAAGCTCTCTAAAGCAGGTCTAACCTAATCAACCAATGGTATGGTGGAATTTTTATTTTCCATGCGGCCTTTTTGAGTAAAACTGAGTTGGTATACAGTAACCAACTTCTCTTCGTGTGGAAACACTACCACCCAAAAAATGACCGATGCAATAGCTGACATGGCATAAGTCCAACTTCTCCCCAAGAGCAATTTATAATCTAAAGGTGCATCAATCACCTCTACCTCAATAGACACTACTTTCCCTGCCAACTTAATTTCAAAAGATGGTAGGATACCATGTGGACAAAATGACCTTCTGTCAAAAGCAGTAAGTCGGGTGTTCGATGGAACCATCTCTGGAGATCCAAGAGCTTTCCAACAAGACAGGGACATGACACATGTAGAAGCACCCTCATCGACAACTACCCTTCCAATGGTCTTTCCACCATGGATGACATCTATCAATAAGGCTACATGATATGGCAAGCGAATTTTGACATCAGACAAATTAAATTTTTCCATGAAACTCGATGAGTCCATACTACCTAAGGCTGCTAAGAGTGCATCCCATTGGGCAGGACAATTCTGTAACACCTATAAAGCCGACATTACACAAGAAGTCTGGGCTAAGTATTCAACTACAGATTAGTTTGCTACAACCCTAGCATTAGGATTGTGCAAGGTTTTCTTAAAGACATCTTTCGGTATCTTCGGCATAATTTTGGCAAGCTTCTGAATCATGAGAGGGTTATAAGTTTCACCTATTGAATTACCCTTCTCTGAGGTCTCTTTTTCATATTTCTTTTTCTTGGTCTATAGTAAAGTCTTGGATTGAACCATGTTGTTATAATTGAGGTCGGGAGCATTTGGGGTGCCCCCTGCTGCATTTGAAGTTGAAGCAGAATTATGTCCTTGGGGAAAAGGATCCTTCAAGACAACTAGTTGTTGACCTTTTAACAGCTTCTAAGTTTGTTCCATAAGGGGACATAGATGGGTCAGGTGATCCTCATGGCACAACTTACATGGGAATTTCACCTTATTCTTTTCTTTTTTTCCCCCGTCACCATTGTTTGTGGGTTTTTGGTTGTTTTGGTTTCCCTCACCCTTTTTTCCTTTCTTCTTTTTCCCACCAGGCTTCTGATTACCCTTCTGAGAGGTTTGTGCAAGGGAAGCCTTTGCTACCTTTGCTGCCTCCGCCGTAGAATGTTTGACAGATAGCTAATGGAGTTGTTTAGCCAAATATTCTACAGTGGAAGAATTCACAGAACCAACCACACCATCAGCATAGGGTCCAGGCTTAGGTTTCTCTACATTGTGTGTTGGCCTCGGTTCCTCAGGGATAATCTCATATAAAATCCCAGACTGAGAATATATCAAATCTAGCTACTGGGCCCTAAGGATATATTCTTCCTCATTGGTCACTCCCGAATTAGATAAATCCCTAGATATATATGGAAATAGGGATTTAAGGAACCATTCTAATAAGAAATCGAGAGGAATAGTGGCTTTGATAAGGATATTCTATCTTCTCCACTCTTGGATGTGATATGAAATATGAGTGGAGTTTTCTTGCCAGAAGGTAGACAACAAGTTTGTCCTGAAATCATATCAGACAGGAAGTTGGAAGTGACTAAGGAATACATTAGCCAAGTCCCAAACACTGTTAAATGCAGCAAAAGGCAATTCAATATACCATTTTGCTGCAGTACTGGTTAAAGTTCTTTGGAACAGCCTCAACCAAACTGAATCTTCGTTCAATGAGTTGGAAGAGCACCACAAATGGAAAGTGGTGACATGATCTCCTGGATCATCACCAACTTTGCCTTGGAATTTCGGGATATCCGAGGGCAGCTTGGTACGAATGGGTGGCCAGGAGGAGTTATGTCTCACCAGGTCATTCATTAGTTTCGACAAATATGGAAAATTTAAAGTTTTTAGGAAAGGGAGCTTGGGTATAACCGGAGCAGTAAAAGTACCAGCTTGGGGATTAGAGGGACTTGCCCCCATATTCCCATATGTGAAGGTGGGGTTACCCCCTCCTGCCAGTTGAGAAGTGGTTGGGATGCTTTGGAAAGGATTCCATCCATAAGCCAGCAGATTGTTTATGTGCGGTGCAGTATATGAGGTTTTAGCTACCCTGGTCAAAGATGGGGTTTGGAATACAGGAGCAGGTATCACTCTGCTGAAAAGTGAAAAAGGAGAGCTCATGAATGGATATGAAACTGGAGTTTGAAAACCTTGACCATAAGGATTAGGGTTTTCAAACTGTACCCCTACATATGCAGGTGTTGGGCCTACATATGGAGTGGATGGGGGAATGTGCCCCCCATTCCAAGGAAAACCATGGACAAAATCCAAGAATCCTATAGGACCACTCTGAGTAGTGTGTGTGAAGGAAGTAGGAACTGTAGGTACACTAGGAATCCCAGTGACCATACCACCAGAAGCACCTGCTAAACTTGTGGGAGCCGATGGTTGAACCACTCAGCTAGTTGGAGTTAACGGTGTAGTAGGTGTACTTGTTCTAGGGGTACCTACTAAGGCAGGTGGCACCCCTTCAGCTGGAGCAGCTGAGGTGGAGGTAAAAGAACTTTCTCCTGCAGTAGACATTATTTTTCCCAAAGGGACACCAATCATGGGTGGATTGAAAGGACAAACCTGAACGATCACTAGATCTTTTGTTGATGTAATCGAAGAAACCACAGTATCGAAATGACCAAGTCGACGTTTCGAATCCATATCAGGATCCATCATCAGGACAAGTCGAATGTGGAGAGAGTGAGAACCCAAGTTAAATACTGGAACCGGTAGGTCGGCTTCGACTTAGCAAACCCTACTCCTCGCATCCGACCTACCGGTTCCAGTATTTAACTTGGGTTCTCACTCTCTCCACATTCGACTTGTCCTGATGATGGATCCTGATATGGATTCGAAATGTCGACTTGGTCATTTCGATACTGTGGTTTCTTCGATTACATCAACAAAAACCTATCACCACAGAAATTTGGCAACAGATATCACTAGATCATTTAAGTCAGTTAGAGGTGAATTAAAATTCCTTGCAAACTCATAATCCTGCAAGTCTTCTATCTCAACTATGTTTAAATTAACACAGTTTTCACTAAGTTCTGGTTCACTCAAAACTTCACTAACTCCTATCGGTTCGAAAGAACCGTCCGTGTCCAATCTCCGCCTTTGAGGGGGAGGTGGAGGTTCCAATGTGATAAGTAGAGGAAGCTTTTTCAACCTTCATGACCTTCTGACAGATTGGTCCTCCACGATTGTAAATTTGACTCTTCACACCCTAAGGTCAGATAAAAACATAGACAAACCATAGAGCAATCACTACAAAATTTCCAAGTCTCAACAATCACAAGGGGTATAAGATATGCTTTCCTGAAGAAAGCTGAGAGACAGTTTCTTAGCGTCCTTGAAGAGGTTCTTAGGCACAATCAGAGGAATCACCCACCACCCTCCTACACTTTCAACAAGGGTTACCTTCCAATCCCGTCCAAGGTGAACCAGAAATAGCTTTCCGGTTTACCTGTGTATAAACCCTAGATGTCCAAGAGACTAGAGGCTACCTTAAATATATCAATAGTCTGGGGGGACAATCACAAGCCTGATTCATATGCATGGGTAGGGTAGAAAATCTTGAAACTCTATCTAGGACAGAATCCCAAAATGCGTAAAAACCTTGGTCTATGTTTTGACAAGGAATCAGAGGGTTATCTCCTCAGTCCAATGCCTCCATGCGGCCTTGTGCTTAACTCCTGTTTGAGAGGAGCTTCCTAGATGCTATCGATTGGCCAACTACATCTGAATTTAAGTACTTATGGGGAGTTTACACTTCCTATCCCACAATTCTAGCCTAAGCTACTAGGTGTATGACCCTATAAAACAAAACTTACTAAGAAATTTTAAATTGTAGCGTTCATTTTAAGGGTTGTTCTTAGTCAGAGGGTAAGTGGCGTGAATGACTATGATATTATAGACTTGATAAGAAAAGTAAAAAAGGTGTATAAAATGAATTCCAAAGCAAATTATAACTACTTAAAGCAAGCTTCTTTTTCTTTTTTTTGTTGTAAATATGAACTAATGAAATTGCAACTAGGAAAGAGAAAACTAAGACTTATTTTTGTAATTTTTGAGATTTTATTCAAAAACTAAAAATAAAACTACAATATGCAATTCAAATGCAAATGTTTCCAATGCTTTTCTTTTCACTTTTCAAACTCTTCAAAAATTACTATTCACCTAAATGCAAAAATTCTTGAGTATGCTTGAATAATTAGACTATATAAAGCAAGAAAAATGAAGTATAGCAGACTTATAAGAACCAAAGATCAACCACCTAAGGAAGAAACTTGGAAAACACCTAGCTTGGGAAGACACAATGAATGAAATCCACTAAAATCAATAAAAAGGCAAGTGACAAACCAAAATTACTTGGAAATAGCACAGGATACACTGTATCTAGAACCTTGATCACTGATTCAGATACACGGCACTTGAACCTATCACCCAACAGGATAATCTACCTCATATTGCTAAAATGAAATAAAATCCAAACCACAAAAAACTCAAGGGCTTACTGAAAAGCATGAAGTATGGTTGACAGGGCTTTCAAACCTATAGTGAAATGCCAATACTAGAAGACCACAAAGCAACGAAAATTTCAAAAAGGACAGGGACAAGAAACCCTACCCCAAATTTTGTTGCTAAGGTGTGTATGCGACTGTCTATTTGAGCAACCCGCGTACTGTATGCAACTGTTCAATATAGAAACCCATGTATACAAGCCTCTATACGCGACTGTGTAGCACCGCAACCCACGTACAGGAGAAAAAAATTTCAAAAAAGAAAAAATTATAAAGGTCTCTAAAACATTACTGCAAGTCCAAACCAAGACATAAAACCACAAACTGAATCAAGGATCTATAGGAATAACCCACAGTAGGTTGGACTCCCCAACGGAGTCACCAGTTCTGTTGTTCAATATTAAGCACCCTTGTAACCTAGGGTATGGGGTTACCAACTTACTACTAACCTTACAGACAATCAGCTTTAATAGAGAACAAAAGGAAATACGAAGAAAGTCTTGACTTACCCGATTATCGACGGTTGATCCAAGCTTGATCTTCTTCCATTACTCTTCTCTCCAAAGCTTCTAGGGATGCACCTCCTTCACCTGTAAAGAGAAAATTCTCCAAGTACTATCTTATACATGTATATATGAGAGGTTAGATAAACAATATATCTAGTACATAATAAAAAATATTCATTAACCATAATACATGAAAGAGACTCAACACAATGTTGGAAGAAGAATTCTCTTTATTAACAATCAGTGAATGAGATAAGAATACAACCTAGCTTCTAAGACAAGGACTCCTCTGAAACCAAAGGACTCTGAGTTCTGTTGCTCCAATACTTCTAAAGATATACCACCAGCATAACTTTTCTCTCCAATATTGATTGATTAATGCCCTCCCCAAGGCCTCTATTTATACTTTGTGAAATAGAGTGGTTTCGAAGGTTGAGGAGGTTGAAACAGTTAGGATAGTTAATGATTAGGGCCCAACTAATCTCCATTAATCATGTTTTATATTTTTAAGGTCGAATCAGGATGTACGTGACTATTGATATAGGCAACCCGTGTATGACAAGCGAGTTTCTTAAAGGAAACCCATGTACGCTAATGTACGCAGGTTTCATTGTATATAGTCGCGTACAGTATGCGAGTTGTCAATGTAAATAGTCACGTACGTACATGAGTTGCAATGGAGATAGTCACGTACACAACTCAACACTTAGAAAAATAATATGGCAAGTTGGTTCAAGGGTAAATGCATCCCAATTCATGCCCATCTATAGTGTTTTGGCAAACTTCAATCGTAAGATGTCCTTTTGTGTAACAACATAAGGAATGTCGGAACTCGGATGGAGAAGTGCCATTTGGGTTGATAACAACATGGCCAGCCCCTTTGGTTTCACTCTCAAAATTAATTGGCTTAATGGATATTTTGATTTCCCCTTCGGTGTGATGATGTCTCCACCATGCAGGGATTTATGCCCATTGATTGGTGATCTGAGGCTTATGGGGGTGACTCACTAGGGCACATGCACATCCTGGTTATTTGATTTTCAAAGGTGAATGTACTTTGTAAAGGAATGTTATCTCATATTAGCACACCTTTTGTACCCACCTAGACCTTTTTTCAGCATCCAAAAACCCTTTCTCTAGCCTTCCTAGTCCAGTGCACCACCTTTCTAGCTATTTCAAATCGGTTGACCCTAAAAATGTCTTGTAGGGGGGGGGGGGTTGAGGTATTTTCAGCATTTTTGGGTTAGAAGGGGGATGAATTCCCCCCTTGGCTCACTATTTTATCAAGTGAAACCATCTCTTAGCTTATTTTAACTTTTTTTTATCACTTTTGTACCTTTTTGGGGAAAAATTCCTTTGTTATGTAGAATTCACCCTAAAAATTTATTATTTTATGGTTTAGACTTATACGATCAAATTAAAATATTCAAGTGAGAAAGGTATAAATAAACCTCCTCTCCATATTGTAAATTCATAACACAAGGGTTCAAATTATGTGTTTTGTTCTTTTACTCTTACTCTATGGGCTCTCTATGTGATACACACCTCTTGTATGATGTATTCTCGGCATTAATGGTGAATGAAGTGAATATTTTTTAGGGTTTCTTGCACATACATGTTGATGCTATAATGGTTGGTAAAATCATGCACAAAATGTGGCATTTGCTAATTTTTTGTTAAATATCGGTAAATCTATCTCTATCTTCTATTTAATGGTTCTATTTGGAGCATTCTCCTTGCTTGGATAGGAATCCTGATCAATATTTTGTCAATTTGTATGGTGGAAAACATCCTCTTGAAAGATTTTTTCTTGTATTGGGGACTTGGACCTCTTCTTTTTCCACACATAGGCTCCTACAAGGAACCCTAGAGGTTGTCGTTGGATGCCCTAATTTACAAGCTTAAAGAGACATTTCTAGGAAGGACGTTAATCATTGATCCCTCATGACATAGTGTTGGAATCATTATACAACCACACATCATTATTTGGATTATTTGGCCTAATTTACCACTTATCCTAAGTTTTTGACTTAATTATGTGACTGCATCATCAACTAGATCTCCTCCTTCAATCAGGGAGCCTAACTGAGTCTTCTCCTTCAATCGGGGAGACTAACTGAACCTCCTCCTTCAATACAAGAGAAAATATAGGTTTATCTGCATGCCATATGTGCCCCATTCAGTTAAATAAAGGTTTTTTCACCTACCTTTCAGTTAAACTAAAGTTACAAAGGCACCTTCCCCATCATTAGCCTATTTTTGGTTAATTTCAATTAACTGGAGTGATTAAAGGTGCCTCCACCTACTTTTGGTGACTCATTTCAGTGAAGTTCAGTTCATCTCACCTAACTGAATTCAAGTAGGCTCCCTCACCTACTTGTTGGCATGTATTTGAGTTCTATTCAGTTAGACTCGGTCTAAACTACCTTCGAGTCAGTTAAAGTTAATTAAGATGGAGTTAAGTGGTTAACCGATGTGCTAAGTGGTGTTTAACTGACAAGTAAGCCACTCTCATGTAATGAATTTGAATGACCTCTCTGGGATTGCATTTACATGGCTCTTTATGCCATTGTATAACATTGTATCACTAATTCTGATTAATGATAAGAAAATATACATATACAAGTCTTTTTGCATTGTTTCATGTCATTTCTGAGTAAAATTGATCTATGAAATATATTGTAAGTTTATTTCATGTTCCTTAGGTTGTTGTGACTCCAATTTTATATGATATCAGAGCCATGGAAGGATAAGGAAATTCTTCCACGGGTTTCTTGCTGAATCTATGAAGAAGATTGAGCAAAATTTCTCAAAATTATTCCAACACTGCACTAGAAGCGGAGAGTTTACCACATAATTCCTAGATAATATATTATCTGGTTGATCAATCTTGCTTGATTTACTAATCCAGGTGTGAAGAAAACTCCAAAAGTGCAGGTTGTTTGACCTTATTTTGTTTGCTTTGTGTGATTGCAAGTATCTCAAGCACTTCTATTGCATTTGCTACAAGTGCAAAATGGACTCCTCTTCAAGCAATCTTCTCACTCCTTTCAACTATTATCAGTGGAAGGAGGATATTGAGATATCATTGAGCTCTAAAGGAATATTCAGAGTTACCATGGGCATGGAGATAGAGCTGAATGCAGTAATAGAGAAGGAAAAATATTGGAACAAACTATATGAAGTGTATGGTTTCCTATGCCTCTCCATTTCTAAGGATATTTTATTCCATCTCTCTGGATTGAAGAATACCAAGGAAGTGTGGGAACATATTTCTAAAATCTTTGGAAATAAAGATGATTGAGATCCTATTAGTTAGAGAATGAACTGATCTCTCTCAATCCAAGACAATTTGAGACCTACAATGAATTATTCACTAAGTTTAAGCACCTTGTGCTCCAATTGAATCAATGTGAAGTTGAGAAGAAAGATGATCAACTCATCCTTTCTATCCTTTCGAATCTTGGACCATACTACTATGTTTTTGTGCCAACCTTCCATACCGGAAAGCTTACAAATAAAAATTGGAAGATGCCAACCCTAAATGCATTCATCAAGTCCCTTACCAATGAGCATGATAAACTTGTTCAGATGGGATCCTTGAAATCCTCCAAATATCAAGAATTGTTTGTTGGAGGACCCAAAGCTTCAAATGCAAAAGGAAAGAAAAAGAAAGAGAAGACAAATTTTGATCCTCCCAATTAAGCAGAAGGAGAAAAACCAGTAGTTAGATGAGCCCTCAAGCTTGAGGACAAAAAAGTAATGGGGAAAAGAGAAGACAAAGTGCTCTTACTATACAAGAGGATTTCACCTCGAAATCTCTTGCATGAACAGAACAATTGATCAGATGTCCCTTCTCCTTGAGAAAAACAAATTTACTCTTCCATAAGGCACAAGGAAGAAAGAAGTTGGAGATCAAAATAATCATCCTAAAAGAGGACATGCTCTCATGGCTAATGTTTGGAAGGCTAGAGATCTACTCATTGACTCTAGTGCTTCAAATAATATGGGTGCATGCAAGGATTCTTTAACATCACTGGATTTCGACAGCTGCATCTCCATTCACATGGGAAATGACTCTCAAGTCTCATCAAAGGGAAAAGGTATTGTCCAACTAGAAAATGGAAGCAACAATGTTCTATATGTTCCCTCTTTAGCTTCAAACTTGTTGTCTGTATATAAAATGACACACACAGGTTTGCTGCAAAGAGTTGTATTCATCCCAAATTATGTTGAGATCTCAAATATAGCATCCAAAAAACTCATTGTTGTAGGGAAATCAAATCACACTGCTAATACCTATAAGTTTTCTAACTTTGTGCCTAATTCAAAGCCATCTGCCCTTCTGAATCATGGGAATGAGGTTAGTTGGTTGTGGCATGAAAGGCTTGGACACCTAAACTAAAAATATTTTCATATTCTACAAAAGTATTCCATGGTGGAAGGCCTTCCAGTGATCAAATCCTCAAAAGGTATCTGCAAGGGATGCATAGTCGGCCAGCATCCTGAGCATAAGTTTGATTGGGGAAAAGCAAGAAGACCTACATGTATGTATTTGGGGCTGATTCATTATGATATCAAATATCCACTTCCAATAAAATCCATCAGTGGTTCAAGGCATGTACTTAATTTCATATATGACCTTTCAATATTTACATGGGTTTGCTTTCTCAAAAAGAAGTCGGAAGTTCTTAAAAAATTCATCAATTTCAAAGCTTCCATTGAGAATGTTACTGGGAGAAAGATTAAATCTCTCAGATATGATAAATGAGGTGAATACATCAAATCATTTATTCTTCAAAAATTTTCTCAAAGTGGAATCAATATTCAGCACACCGTTCCCTACACACCTCAGCACAATTGTGTAGCGGAAAGGAAAAACCAAGTACTGAAAGAAATGACAACCTGTATGCTTAAGTCTAAGGATTTGGCTGAAAATATTTGGGTTGAAGCCATGAATGTTGTTTCTTACATTAATAACAAGGTTCCATATTCATCTGTTAAAGGAAAAACATCTTTCGAAGCATACACTGGTCACAAACTAGATGTGTCCAATTTCAAGGTTTTCGGGTTTACTGCTTGGGCTCCAAATCCACTAGATAGGAGAAAGTATTTGCAACCACAGAGTGTTGAGTGAATATTCATTGGGTATGCTGAGGAATAAAATGGATACAAACTCTTTAATATCAGAACTAAAAAAATACTCATCAAGAGAAGTGTTCGCTTCGAAGAACCTCTCCAAGGAAACTAGTAGAGGAAGAAACTGTTGAAATTCCCTCTCTTTTTGCTGAAGATTATGGAGGTGAAAATGAAAGTGTGAGATATAATAGTTCATATATTATTTCTGGTATCAATGATATTGAAATATCAGCTTCTGAATAAGATCCTAATGAGTGCTCTCATCTACCAAAATGGGTCGAAAAGTCTCTCTCTTCTGTCGGGTCAAATGTTGGAAATACTGCTGATCCAAGGAGAACTCGGGCATATTTTCAAAGAGCGGGTATTTGTCTTTCTTAAAATGATTATTTGTTGTCTGATAAGTTCTACATGATGATTTAATTTTATCCTAATTCATATTATCATGCTCAGAATGATCCTTGATGGCAAGCTACAATGGATGAAGGGTTTACCTCTCTCCGAAAAAATGCAACCTAAGAGCTAGTTTCCCTTCCACCTAGGAGTAAACTTGTTTAATGAAAATGGGTCCATCGGAAAAAGTTTGCTGCATATGGATAAACCTGAAAATATAAAGCATGAATGGTAGAAAAATCCTTCTCCCAAGTCCAAGGAGTGTACTACACTGAGACCTTTGCACCGGTGGAAAAAATGGATTCTATACGGCTAGTCTTAGCCATTTCTGCATCCAAACACTGGGAGGTGCACCATATGGATGTCAAAATTTATTTTATTCATGGATACATAAAATAATATATCTACATGAATAATCCTGAAGGATACACATCATATCCATCATTAGTTTGCAAGCTACAGAAATCCGTGTATGGCTTAAAACAAGCCCCAAGAGCTTGGTACGCCAAAATGGATTATTTTCTGCTATCACAGAACTTTGAAAGATGTATGTATTATCCAAATGTGTAATTTCAGAAATATTAAGGTAATATGCTGATTATATTTCTATATTTTGGTGATCTATTAATCATAGAAAGCACCCTTGCTTCAATCAGCTTCATAAAAACTACTTTACATGAAGCTTTTGAGATGAGTTTTCTAGGCCTGCTGAGGTAGTTTCTCAGGATAGAAATAACTCAATATTTCGATAGGATCATGGTGTCACAATAAAAATATGCTTCATACATTTTAATTAAGTTTAATATGGCTGATTGTAAGGAATCACATTTCCCATTCCTCTCAGGAATCAATCTTGAAGAGGGAAATTCTACTCCACATGTGGATTCTACTCTCTACCATCAGTTGATTGGAAGCCTTATCTACTTGACACATTCAAGGCCTGACATTTGTTATGTCGTGAATGATGTATCAAGGTATATGCAACAGCCTCATGAACTTCATTGGAGGGAATCCAAGGGTTTTCTACAATACGTGCATGGTGCTAGAACCTATAGCATTCACTATGTTGTTGATTTCGAACTAGACTTGGTAGGATTCACAGATTCGGATTGGGATGGAGATAGCCTTGTTAGGAAGTCTACTTATGGATATGTTTTCATGTTTGGTGGTGGGCCTATTTGTTGGTGAAGAAAAAATTAGGCTTCCATTTCAATATCTTCAGTAGAGGCAAAGTACCAGGGAACGGTCAATGCATGCATACATGCGGTTTGGATGCAAGGTATTTTGGCAGAGTTTGACATTGTTAGCACTTCATCTACGGTCATTTTTTGTGACAATCAAAGTTCTATAAATATCTCAAAAAAACTATTTCAGAGACAGAACCAAACACATCGAGATCCACATGCACTACATCAGAGAACTTGTGCATGACAAAACAATTGTTTTGCAATATTTCCCCACATATGAGCAAATTGTAGACATTCTCACCAAGAACTTCACTTGAGAAAAAATTTACTTACCTTCGTTAACTATTAGGGGTGAGTTCCATCATGGTGAATTCATATTAATTCTTTAGTCTTCAGTTTGAGGGGGGTTTTTCTTTCCCACATGGTTTTTCCTCTTTTCCTCACTTAGAATTTTTTGAACATTTTAGAGTTATTTTTTGTAAAGGATGACCTATGGCCTTTGTTGTCGGGGCCCTATTTTTTTTCCTCCTCCACATGATATTAACTTAAGGGGGGGTTTTGGAGTCATTATCCAACCACACATCATTATTTGGCTTATTTGACCTAATTTACCACTTATCCTAAGTTTTTGACTTAATTATCTAACTGCATCATGAACTGGATCTCCTCCTTGAATTAGGGATCTTAACTGAGTCTTCTCCTTCAATCAGGAAGACTAACTGAGCCTCCTCCTTCAATATAGGAGTAAATTTGTGTTGGTATGTATGACATATGCACCCCATTCAGTTAACCGAAGGTTGTTTCACCTACCTTTCAGTGTAACTAAAGTTGCAAAGGTGCCTTCCTCATCAATTAGCCCATTTTTGGATAATTTCAATTAACTGGAGTGATTAAAGGTGCCTCCACCTACTTTTGGTGGCTCGATTTAGTGCAGTTCAGTTCATCTCACCTAACTAAATCCAGATAGGTTCCCTCACCTACTTGTTGGCATGCAGTTGAGTTATATTCAATTAGACTCAGTCTAAATTCCTTCGAGTTAGCTATAGTTAATTAAGTTGGATTTAATTGGTTAACTGATGTTTCAAGTGGTGTTTAACTGACAAGTAATCCACTCTCATGTAATGAATTCGAATGACCTCTCTGGGATTCAATTTGCATGGCTCTTTAGGCCATTGTATTGCATTGTATCAATACTTCTTATTAATGATAAGAAAATATACAACTACAAGTCTTTTTTCACTGTTTCATGTCATTTCTAAGTAAAATTGATCTGTGAAATATATTGTAAGTTTCTATCTTGTTCCTTAGATTGCTGTGAATTCAATTTTATACATAGGGGATGAGGCAATAATCATATTTTTAATATCTCTCTTTTACAAATTACTTGTAATTTATACATTTTAAAAAATCCCTAAAAAATAAAAATGTCCTAAAAGCCCTAAAAAAATTAGGAAAACCCTAAACCATAAAATTCCAAAATTCATAACTCCAAAAATACTAAATTTTTTATAATTCCAATCCTATAAAGGGTTACATCCTGCTTCATTTCTCCATGAATCTTGAGAGGCATCCTACTTGGCTCTACCTATACGTTTAAACCATCCAGGAAGACACGTTGTCAACAACCAAACAATGATTATGGTAACTGAGAAGTAATAATATGATTGGTAAAGTAATTCATTTTGATTGGGTTAGTAATTTCATCTTCAAAATGATTTTTTTTTGTCTTTTAAAATCTCCTTTAGGGATGGTTTTGATTGTTTCTGCTACTGGTATATACTATCTCTTACTTTCAATGTTGAGTGCCAAAGGTTGATGTTGATATTTATTTCTTGCTGATAATATTTTTAATGAATTGTAACTACTGATAAGTGACCAAGACTGATGGTGATGTTTACTAATTTACTTCTCTCTAAAGGCCAAAGTATTATTTAAAAGAGTGTTGAACATTACTACTGTCATTCACTGTCAATTATCGTTGTTAGATACTGTGGTAATATACAAACATTATGCCTTGAGTTATCACTGGTTTATATGAGATATTGCTGCATTTGAATGGTTATTAAATGATATGTACATTAACTTTTCATATCTTACTTGTGCTCTTTTCGATATATGTTGTATATTTACTATGCTTTAAATATGCATAACTAATATTGCGATCTGATCTTGGACTGGTTCTAAGCCTGAATGAACACTTTTTCATTGATTCAGAATATTATATTGATGATCATGTACTATTGTTGATTCATAGTGGGTTTTTTCCATACCTCTTTATTAGTTGTTGACTCAGTTGAATAGCCTATAGCAGCATATACACTTTGCAGTAATTCAAGGCTTGCATAGAATTGTTATAATTTGACTTCTTGCAATGGCATTGATCTCAAGTCTAGAGGAATATAAAGGTATTTGTTTGGTGTGGAGGTTGTTTGTATGTCTCATTGAAAGGCTCTCCCTTGGGTGAAGAATTGCAAAAAAAGGAAGGGATAGGACTAGGGTGGCATTGGGTCATAAATCCCTCGTACAAGCTTACTATATCAATTGCTAGTTTGATTGGTAACACCACCCATCCTTGTTGGTGGTGGAGCTTGGTCTTCCATATTCATAGATGTTATTGTTTATATGTGTTTGTACCCCTGTTTTACTGTACACTCGTTTCAACAAGGGGGTGAGAGGGGACATCGTCCCCTTGTGGGGTTCTGGGGCCAAAGCCCCCAAAAGAAATTTTTGTGATGTTTGTTGGTCAACAATTTACAGACCCATGGTATTGGGTGATTCGTGGTATTTTCCCATGGTATTGTTGCAGATTGTATCCCTTCATTTTATTGGATGGTATAATAATAAAGGACTGGAAATTTTTGTGTGGATGTAACCCATCTTGGGTGAACCACATTATATATGTGTCTATCTTGTAATGTATTTTGATATTTGCTTCTTATTTATTGTGTATTGTTATTGCTCTGTGATCTTGTTTTCTAACAATTGGTATCAGAGCCCAAAGGTCTATTTGGCTAGTAAACTTGCAGAAAAAAAAGGGTTCTTGGTTCAAGTGGGAGAAATACCATAAGAAGGAAAGTTTAGGATTGATAAATTTAACGGCAAAAACTACCAGTTATGGAATATGCAAATGGAGGACTATTTGTACCAAAAGGATCTATACCTACCATTGGGAGGAAAAACAGAACAACTGATGACTATGAAGGACAAAGAATGGGAGGTTCTTGATAGAAAGGAACTCGGAACAATATGGTTGTGCCTGGCTTCATCGGTGGCTTTAAATACCTCAAAAGAACATCTGAAGTTCTAAAGGCACCATGTAAGAAGATATACCAAGTTAAGTAGACCCCCTGAATGATTCTCTCCTTCACTGTATTATCTATTGATGGATAATTTTGTTGAACAAGAATGCTATGAAGAAGCAATGCAGGTAGAGACTAGAAAGAAGTGGGAGCAAGGCATGAATGAGGAGATGGACTCATTGGTAAGAAACAATACTTTGGATTTATTTGAGTTTTCTGTAGAAAAGAGAGCAATGCAAAATAGATGGGTTTACAGGTTGAAGGAAGAAGTAGGAGGCAAGAAGAGGTATAAGGATAGACTTGTGGTAAAGGGGTTTGTGTTGGTGAAAAGTATTAAACTATTAATAAACTATCCAATGATTTAAATTGTCAAACCTAGGAGACCATAAACTTATGAGGTACATGAAAAATATATGTAGGGTTAGAGTAACACTAATTTAATCTAATATTCCATGCGACTAAAATAAAAAACACATGCAACTAAAATTGAACCTAGTTTATGAAAGCAATAAATTGCATGAAAATAAATTTAAATCTAGGAGAGCACGAAGTTGCATAAAATGAAATCAACTAAGAAAACATGAAATCCATTAACAATTCAAAATAACAAATCTATAATGGATAAATCAAAATATTTGCTCTAAAACATCGATCCTATTACAAAATGATAAGATCCATGACTATTTCTCAAAGAGATTTTAAATAAAGTATTTCTCTACTTCCATACCACTAAAGAGGCCTCTCCTCAAATTAAGAGAGAGCACTCTTATTTATACATGAGTTGCTTTGAAAAGAGGATAAATGCAGATCCCCTTTTCTCTCAACCTATCTCCATAATTAAAAAATGTTTATCTCTTAAAATCCTCACAAATCCTCTCATGATATTCCTCTTTGGATTTATCTTGAATATTTATCTCCAAATCTTAAAAAGGTGGAGGAAATATTTGAGAATCTTTTGAATAATCCTTTTGTTGAAAATATTCAAATATTCCTACACATCACAAAGCTCACACAACTTTGAGATGTAAATGAAAACATGTTAATTTTCTTAATATTTAATCATAAATTCTCTTAAAATACTTGAAAATAAATAAATTCGAAAATAACAAGGTAACCCATATTTATTTATGAAAATGGTATAAAGAATGGTTAATGGAATGATGAATAGGGATGAATGTGAGGAATAGTTAAGGGAAAATAGAATGAAAATGCGACATTTGGGTGACCATTAAACATCCCCCCCCAACTAAACTTGTTTCATTTCCTCATGCATGACGATGTTTTTAATAATAAACCATTCCATGATGTGAAATACATGAGTAGCAGCTGATTTTACTTATGGTTGGTTCTTATTTGACAACCATGAATATGACAAATATTGGTTCTTGTGTTAATAACATTCCATTCTTTTACTTATTTTCTTATGGTTGGTTCTTGTGTTACAACCATGAATATGAAAAATATTGGTTCTTGTGTTAACAACATTCATTCATTTTTATGGATGCAATACATAATATTTGAAATTTTACATACAGTGGAAATGATAAGCCATCAATGTACATTAGAAAACCTTTTCTTCATGTTTATGAATCATGTCAAAAATGGAATCAAATTGTAATGACGTGTATGTTGAAAGAGACATGTTGGTCAATGGTAAATGATCTGATGGCATGTGTAAAATGGAATCAAATGGTAATGAATATACCCCCCCCCTCCCCCAACTGAAGATGTGTTAAGTTAATGAAAATGAGTAAGGCAATGTAACATGGTGAGGAAATTTTCCAAATTCATTTATCTCTGGCATTTAAGGAATTACATGATTAAATATTAGAAAATAACATACCTACACTTACCCAAAAAGATGATGGACTATGCAAGAGAATTGTAGTTGATGTTGCTATTGGATCATGGACTATAAAGTGAAGGATTCTGAACTGCTGCTTGGTTGAATGAAATAAAAAGATGAAAGCTGAAAGTGGAACTGTGGTACTCTCATATTGTTGGAAGTATGTTGCATACTGTTGATGATGTCCTGAAAAGTATATAGTATTCACATGTGACAAAACCTGATGGTACAATTCTTACCATGTGAATAAATGTGTCAATGTCTAGCATGGAAAGAAGTCATTGGATTACAGACCATTAATGGATGTCATTAACCAATGCGAGGCAAATCACAATTGATTTCAATGAGTGCCAAGGTACCCAAGTACATCTTGCAAAGTGAGAATATATGAGTTGATGTTGAGCCACTTGCAAGGTCTAACGATCAAGGGACATTGATGTATTCCCATGATTGTTAGCGAGAGAACTTGTCATTAGGGCATGCAAGCCTTTGGGTACTCAAAAGAAACTCTAGACTCTATCCCAGATAAGGTGTTGAGGTTGATGGGAAATACTTGTTGAAAGGTGGGCCTTAATGAATCCCACATCAGTCAACGCGAGTTGTACAAAATGATTGGTAGGACCATAAATGAAAATATCTCAGTAGCAACAATTTTGAGGAAAACGATAGCAGGGCAATCCAATCATGGAAAGGAGGAATGGTTTTATTCATAAGGTAAAAGATGAACTAAATATGAAGTAAAATGTATGCGACTCAAAAAAGTAGAAATGCGGAAAGTCATGAAATAGATCATGGCACAAATGGCTTTTTGAAAGATGACTTTGTGGTGGAATATAACACGATGTGTGCGATGAAATGTTTAGCTCCTTCAATGATGCATATTTTATTGTGATTTCTTAAGATCACTTCTGTATGAAATTGGATCATCTTCACACCTGTAAAAGGTTAGCACTAATCCTGCAAGAAAATGGTGAGAGCATAAAAAAACATAGTGCAAAAAGAAGTGTTAGGAAACCAAATTCAACAATAAAATGTATTATTTACCGACTAGACGTGATGCATCGTTGAAAGTCGTCTTTGTGAATCCCTATTTAAGTGAATTCAAAGAAAACAATTCTAGCATAAAAACATGATTCCAATGATGTTAAAAACCATTTGCCAAATTTTATTTATTTATTTACAATTTTTTTTTATATATTTATTTTACTTTATTTTTAAATATGTTATTTTTATTGGTGTGTTGTTGTTTTTCTTTATTATTCCTTAAACTTAAACCATGTTATGTAGTTTCAAATACAGGATAAAAAATTGTATAAAATATTGTAAGATTAATAAGCCAATTGATATGTTCTAATTTTTATTTTATCTCAAACATATTGTTTACATGTACATAAACAACATACTTAAAAAACAATATAACAACTAATATAAAACATAGCGTCCAACCTCATCTTCATAATCAAGATCTAATTACATTTCTTAACACTCAAAACCTTGAGTGTCAACTTAAACATTTCATTTTGAAGATGGTTATAATTTTGGCACTTGATGGGAACAAAAGTATAGACGATGTACGATACTCACCATATGCATGTTGGTATGAATCGAAATTCAATAAGTTTGAATCCTAAAATTCTTCACATGAACTGGTTATAAGTTGTTCTACACATCCGTTGTAAGACTTTTCTATCAATTTTTTTTTATGGAATTCGGTATTTCGAAAAAGAGAAGGGTTGGATTCTTGTTGTTTTTTAGATTTTTTACTTTTGTTTTGTTGTAGAAAACAAACACATCAAAAAAATATTATATTGTTTTATTTGTTTTCAGATTTTAATGGGAAAATTAGA
>LPNX010049984.1:209789-223276 GCA_001517045.1 Pseudotsuga menziesii | reverse complement strand
TTGAAAATCTCTGTCTTCTTTTGAGGGAATGAGCTCTTCCAGGGATGGCATGGCTATGAATCGTAACTGATGGAATTAGCAGACGTTGATCTGGTTCTCCCGGAGATATTGAAACAGCGACAACTTTATGGAATTGTTAGTTCCTCATCATCAAGCAAACACGGGAAGCGCATGGCACATACCAGTCGATTCCGTTACCTGAATTTGTTTGGATGTCGAAAAAACAAATTGTAGTAGGGCCATGGTTTGGCACAACCGAATATGTAAGTTGCCATGTAACATCAGGGAAAATGTTAATTATTGGCTAAGGAAACAGCTACCGACTAAATTAACCGACAAGAATGTAAAAGCTAAGACTCTTTAATTAATTGGATCTGAATACGAATATGACACGTGTGCGTGGAATGCAAGAAATTGTTCTGTTGACCTACTTCTCTGGAACTTTCATGACACGGTATTTCGCTTTTTTGCACATTTTAGGGTTAACTAGCCAGCCAAAGAATGCTCTAAAGAAAGAGCCTGGCCTGCTAGGGTTCAAGAAGAAAATAAACAAGGACGCAACCGGCCAAATTAGGACACATGGGGTTTAATTGAGTACCTAACGAGTCAAATTATAACCCTTAGGGTTTGTAACAAAAACAGAATGTGGCCGTGCCAAGCAAGCAATTGTGTTTTCTTTAGGGTTTGTGCTGGTGGTCAGTGACGTGTAAGAATGGAGGATTGAGATAAAATGATCCGTCGTGGAGTTCCGGCCAACAGTTTCGCTTCTACACGCCTCTTGCAAATTTAGCGAAATTTGTGTAATCAAATGTTTCACGGAGTTGGGATTGAAGATGATTTGGTGTGGAGTAAAGATCGGAATAGGAATTATGAATTATGATTGACAAAGTCTCCTGCGGCCCCACACTAGGACAAGCGATCCATGCAAATTTTTGGTTGGGAAGATTACTTTTCGTTTATTAAAGAATTTAAAAATCTTATATATATATATATATATATATATATATATATTCCATAAGGGACTTTCTTTTTGAGCTTGTGGTATATTTTAAAAAAAATCTAAAATAAGAATGCCCTTTTTTAGAACTTAAAATAATAAATTTTTATAAATGACTTAGCCTTAGGAGTGACCTTTCCAACACATTTTGAATTTCAACTGGGACTCATGAACCCAAACTCAATAAGATCCAATGGATTAAAAAGGAGAACAATCAAGGGTTGGAATCTATTGCAAATTCCCCCTTATATTTTTATTTTTGCAAAATTTTGAGGGATGACAAAATTTTAGGTTAGTTGGGGCTCACATTTTATAATTGTTAAGTTTAATGATTTCCATGCTAACATCACCTATGGATCTACCCAAATTCAATCGAAGTCACTCATTTCAAACCCGAATTTAAAAAGCATCCTTGCATCAAACTTTTCCTCCTCTATGGAATGTAAAACTAAAGTAGATGAAGGAAATGACACTTATGTGCAAGATGTTCATCCTTTCTGAGGGTGCAAGATTTATTCTTCTTTATAGATTAACATGAAGAATGAATATTAAGAGTCTTCGATGGTGGTTCCTTCAATACCTTTGGACATGGAATTCAATACTTTTCTCCAAGCAATTGGAGAAATTGTTTGGGAATTAGATGATATTTTCAGTATTAATTTTATTAGCTCTCTCAATATGCTTTGAGTCATCATATGTTAACCCATGTAAGTCCATCCTCTTGATCTCCTTAATTACAAGAAGAAGAATTTCAAGATTAGTTTTGTTACCAATAGCCACATCTCCCATTTTCTCCTTTACCATTGTCCCTTACCCTTGATTCTTTCTATTGTCCAAAATCCCTTCTCCTTTACCCTTAGGCTTGAATCTTTCCATCGTCTTACTTACCTTTTACTATTTAAAATGCCTTAATTGCAAATAGTGTAAGTTTTAACTTTTAAAAAGTATGATTGAGAACACTCCACACTTACTTTAAAAGCTCTTTCATTTTTATAAGGCTATTGTCCCCCTAAAAACAAGTGTAAAAGCTTATTAATTCTCTTCTCATATGAAAGAAGCTACTAATTTTTATTAGGCAATTGTCGCCCTAAAAACAAGTGTAAAAGTTTATTAATTCTCTTCTCATATGGAAGAAGCTACTAATTTTTGTAAGGCAATTGTCCCCCTAAAAACAAGTGTAAAAGCTTTTTAATTCTGTTCTCATATGGAAGAAGCTACTAGCCACTGCCAAAATAATTTCAAATCCTTAAAAAATTGAAATTAAGGTTTTTTTTATAATATTTTACGAAGTCGACTAAAATTTAATTGATATTGAGAGATTGAAAGGATACGCCTTAATTATATAAATCCAAATTTCATGTCAGTAAGGAACGTGGAATGTGAATGCATAGGAATGTTTTAATTACATTGTGGGAGAAATTGGCACTCTTTACTTGTGGACTCTTTCTTTGTATTGGTGTGCATAGTCACATGACATCTCGGAAGGCTTGTGATATTCGCTGAAAGCAAACGGAGTTGGAGCGGTTTGAATGAAGTGAAGACTTGTGCGGTTGTTGTGAATGTCAATCCTTTCCTCTTTATGAGCCAGTACTTATAGAACCGATACTAAGACTTATGCAGTTGTTGTGAATGTCAATCCTTTCCTCTCTTATGAGCGAGTACTTATAGAGTCGATGCTCGGAAGCAACGTTACAAGGTGGCAGCCGATTCAGTAGAGGCCTGTAGCAAGCGAGAGGAAAACATGGTGGAGATTCAAAAGTCTAAAAGGGAGGAAACTCTGCTCGAAAAACGTAGAGAAGCCCTGAATTCTTAGCCCTCGAGTGGATATGATCAAAGGATTTCCCTTGATGAAAAGGTAAATTTTCTTTGATTAGCAATATATGTTTACTAGGAGTTTACCACCACTATCATCCTTACTAAGTTACTGCATACGCAAATACTTAACAATAATTTGTATGAATATAATTCCCATCTGTTATTTTCGGTGCAGTTGCAGTCTTTGCCAGCAATTGTTGTCGCGCTTGCTTCTAATGACATTCGAGCAAAGGAGGCCACTTTTATTCATCTACGAGAATTGTTAAGCATTGGTCAGATTCTTTTTCGTGCTACTATTCACCTACGATAATGTTGTGTATCAGAAATGGAAAATAGATCATAATTTTATGTCAATCCTTACTAATGTCTTCTTTATGCAGAAAGTAATCCACCAATTGATGTTGTCGTCGAATCCGGTGTAGTTCCCCTTCTTGTCGATATTCTCAGGAGGGCAGATATGCCTCAGCTTCAGGTAAAATGCAATTGCTATATTTATTTATAAATATGATAAAATAATTTATTGTGATAGTTGATAGCTTGTTATCATAAATGATAATATAGTTTGAGGCAGCTTGGGCTTTGACAATTATAGTATCGGGAAACACTAAACATACAAAGCTTGTAATTTACTGCGGAGCACTGCCATTATTTGTGGAGCTTCTTACGTCTGTGGATGATGATCTTCGAGAACATGTACATAATTTTGTCAATTATCTTACTATCTTCTATGCATTTGAATTTCAACAATAAAACTACTTCTCACTTTGAGTTCAACTGCTGTTGCTATAAGGTTGTTTGGGCTTTGGGAAATATTGTTGGAGACTCTGCATAATATAGGGATATGGTACTCGCTCATGGAGCATTATGGCATGTGCTTGCCCAGTTTCAGAAGAATGTAACAATTTCAATGATCAGAACAGCTGCATGGACTCTCTCAAACTTTTCTAGTGGGAAACCCCAACCTCAATTTCATCAGGTAAGAAGAATCCATTTTATTATCTAGCTCTAGTTCTTTGTGAATGGTAGATTTGACTATTTTTTACAATGATTGGACATTTAATAACTTTTAATTATATGGTAAATTTTCAAGTTTGTTTCGCTGGGTGGGAAATTTGTGCATGTTGTAGTACTCCATGTCTTACAAAGTTGAACATGGAAATCTATGATCAGAGTTAGAATTTAATAGCATCAAGAGTTTCTGCATTTTTCGTATCGATTTCAGGTGAAATATGCATTGCCTACCCTGGAGTGGCTTCTCCATATAGAAGAAGAGGAAGTATTGGCATCTGCATGCTGGGCTCTATCATATATTTCTGATGGCCCCAATGAGAATATTCAAGGAATAATTGATGCTGGCATTTGCCCAAAGTTGGTGGAGCTTCTGTCATGAGTATCATGATACGCACATAAATATAAGCACTCTTGGTATTTATATATAACTCAATAAATATAAGCACTTAGTATTTATAAGTAACTTAATACATATAGTTTCATGGTTAATTTAAATTTGGTGTTAAGTTCAGTTTATGTTAATTTTTAAATTCCAGCGTCACTATAATTTTATACATAAGGTCCTCAGTGTATTAATCGAAATGAACTGTTCGCAGGCATTCTTCACCATCTGTTGTTACTCCTGCTTTAAAGGCAGTGGGCAATCTTGTCACTGGCGATGATGTGCAAACTCAGGTGTTACTTCAAACATTTTTCACACTTCTTCCAAATAATTATACAATACATTTGTTATTTTGCATCTGTTGAATGCATTTTCGACTGTGATAAACTGTCTGACATAATACAAAGAGTCCAAATTCAAACACAGTGGATTTACTTTATTGTTTATTGTGTGCAGGTTGGTATTGACAATAAGGTTCAAACACGATTTACTTTATTGTTTATCTTATATTTTGTTGTGTGCAGGTTGTTATTGACAATAAGGTTCTCCCTCGCCTTTTGGATCTTCTCACAAATAAGAGGACAAAGAAAACCGTAATAGGACATACATGTTGGATAATCTCCAATGTTAGTGCGGGAACAACAGAGCAACTTCAGGTGGGAATCGTTTTGGATTTATAGTGTTACTCGCTACCACTGTCATATTTCCAGTGTAACATAACTCACGCTTTTGTTTTAATGGACTGCACTCATTTTCATTGTAGGTTGTGATCAATGCAAATATATTTCCCCCACTTTTATCTCTGCTAGCAAATGTTGAATTCAATATAAAGAGAGACGTAGCATGGGCGGTTTCAAATGCAATTGCTTCTGCAAGCGAGGAACAGATAAAGTACGAAACTTTTCTAATTTCTTCGCGTGTGTAATTTTCTGCATCCATCATCTTAAGGTCGATAACATGAGCCCTTTTCTATTACAGATACCTTGTGATTTAGGGTTGCATCAAGCCACTTTGTGATCTTCTAACCTGCCAGGATTTAAGGACTATAACAGTCTGCCTTCACGGTCTAGAAAAAATACTGAGAGCTGATGAGACTGAAAAGAATGAAGGCATCTCTGAAGTTAATGTATATGTGAGCATAATTGAGGACGCCGGTGGCTTTGATAATATTGAGGCATTACAAATTCATGAAAACACACAGGTCTATAGAGAAGCAGTCAAGATCCTTAAAAATGGTTTTGTCGAGGAAGATGATGATCACATGCTAACCATGTATGATACACCTCAGTGTGCAAAAGTTTCACCTGGTGGTTTTAATTTCATGTAGAAAGATGGATAATGTTGTTGTATATTGTAGGAATTTTGTGTATATTGTTAGAAATGTTGCATAAAGTTCTATGTGATTGTTCATACATCCTTCTCACAGCTTTACCGGTTCCTTAGGAATCATGGCTTTAAGTTAGGCTCTAATTTATTAGGTTGTTTTGATTTCATGTAGTAGGAAAGATCGAACGAAAGATTGATAAGTACACTTAATTTGCTTGTCTTGCAGAGGAATTTCTATCACGCTAATTCTGCTCTGCTCACCGGTCGATGGTAATGCTTGGATTTCCGTTCCTTTCCTTTGCATTGTACGCAAAACTGTGATAAGATTTAGTTTCGTCACAATGCGGACCTAACAACCACTACTTCCCAAGCATTGTGGACTTTGTGGTTACAATAACTTGATGTGCAATCTGCGTTTGTCCTGGCGTTCCTACGTCTTGTTCTTGTGCACAATTGTCCTCTGCCATTCATATCGAGGCCAGGAAAGCGGATTCAGCTGCAGTTTACGAGTTGGATCTTTGTCTTCTTTGGTGTTCTGTCAAATTGATATTTAGACTGGCTATGTCTAGCCGCACGGAGCATTGGTGCCTCCAGGTTATATAGAGTCTAGACACATATCTAGGGCTTGCTGATCGAAGCCTTTGAACCGCGTTTTAATGGAAAAGATGCTAATTCGAAGGACTAGAGCGTTTTCTTTCTTTCTATTTGCAAGCATTCTGGTTTCAATCCAGCTGAGCATGACTGGCGTGGTGGCCGCTAGAATCATCTAGGACATGAAATTTAACTTTAAATTAAATAATTATGCAAAAGATGATCCTGGTTTTGCCAAGCTTCCCAGCATTCTGCTAGACCGGCTGCATATACCATGCCGATCGTTGACCCTGCCAGTTTTCCAAGAAGCTCCAGCATTTCGAAATGGTAAAGAATGCATCGTCTCGGCACCTTCGTCATGGAGATCAGGCTATTCTCAACTTCAAGAAGAAGAAGATGATGATACAGAGCTATGTGATAGCACGGCCGTGCATATAGCCATGATGTTGGACGTTGCTTATCTGAGAGGATTGGTCACTGGAATTCTATCGATTCTCCAACATGCTGCTTGTCCCGAGAATGTAGTCTTCCATTTCATGGTGTCCGAGCGCCAACGTGATCTCAAGGCTACGCTTCAGGCGAATTTTCCATACTTGCGCTTCATATTATATCACTTTTACTCAGGAGAATCATTTACCTCGACTCCGATTTAGTTGTTGTGGATGACATTGCCAAGCTAATGCACCCTCGTCTCATGGCCCGAGGTCTGAAAAAAACTAGAACAGTTGGCTCCGATGGTACCACTTGCTATAACAGATGGCAATGGGATATAATTTTTATTTTTTTAATTTTATTATTATGATGTCATGTTGCCACATGTCAACTCAAATCCAGATACCAAATTCCAAATTTTACATCATCTTCTATCCACCAATAAGTTGTTTACAAAATAGTTTTTTAACAAAATTAAAAAAAATATTTTACAAATCCCTAAGTTATACTTTACAAAACAGATTTTAATTTTTTTGATAGAGAGCAACTAATACAAAGTCAAAAGAGTTTGACTTGCAATCGATTACAATATACCTGCTGAGGCAGGTATAATAACACAAAACCTTAGTTACAAATTGCAATCACCATACATAATTTTCGAATTGCAAACCATTCTCAATCTCAGTGCAACAAAGTAAATGAGAAACTTAGGGTTCAAAAATAGTTTCAAATGAGAAGATGACCACCACATTTGTAGGTATGGGAGCTCAAAGATCAGGCTATGGGAAACTAATATCTAGCCAAGTCATCCTACATTTGATCAGTCTAATCTGATGAATCTGCGATCTTTCTTCCTCTTAGTCATAAAAAGATTCTATTTCTGTAATAATTGGACTATTTTGCTTCTATTAAATTACAAATAAAGACTTCATAATAAAAAAACGGGATCATATTATTGGTGCTGACAAAAGAATTAAAAGAAAACAAATCCAAATAAACCAGAAACAGATCCATGAACAACTGAAGAGAACCTATTACTATGTAGGGTAGTTTCTCTATTGTAGTCAAATCAAAACACTAATATATTTGGGCATATTTTTCCACGAAATATTTCCACTTTTTGAACATTCATGGATTAATACTTCATTTTTTTATCATGGTGGAAAAATCATGGAAATATCGACGTTTTTCTAATTTTCAAAGAACTTTCATCTCTAAATCGATGATATATGGCTATATATCTTTGCACACCCACCAAACCAATGCCAACTTTCAATGGCTCTTGGTTGTTTACGCACGGGTCAACTCATACATTTTCGTCCACATCTAACTAAGAAGATCTCGCTATTTGCATAATAGAGTAAACTTGTTCTGGGTGAGAAGTGAATTCCATCCCTCCCTCGGTTCATATTCTCGGTTCATATTCAAGCCAACAAGCATGAAGCTGGTGCGGAAATTCAAAGAAAAATATTGCTTCTATCTTCTGTCTGATCATAGAGAGAAATCCTGAAATGGAAACCCTCAATAATAATAAAATAGATTTGCTTTTTTTCCCTGGCTGTTGCATCTTTTTTCTTGGGTCTGGGTTGTGACTGGCTATGTGTGGTATAGTATTTTATGTATATGACAGAAGCCACCTATACCCTCGCCTTAGGCAATCCATGTGCCCCTATATTTTGCATAGAGACGTTTACACTTGTTCATATATGATGTCTCCATGGATAAATAGTAATTGCCATGAAACTGACTACCTCATTGCAGCTATCTCTACAATTGCAACCTAGTTACCTATAAGATGTCAACATAGATAATTTTACCTTTTATATTTTAAGTGGTCCATTGATTAAACTATGCCAGAGAGTGAAATCAAATTGAAAGCCAGTTTACAGCTCCTTTGTGGGAGCATGCCAAGTTGTATCACTTAGCACATTTGCTATAGTTGCGACAAGGTTCTTGGTGATTGATTGAGCGTGAATTGAGCCCAGATTTCTTTATCAACCATATCCAAAACTACATAGATTAGTCATACTCTGCAACAATCATTTGGTCGTAAATTCATAAAAGTTAAACATGCATCCTTTTTTGGGGGATACAAACTAACATTGAGACTCAAAATAACAATTGTATTCTTTGGGTCATGTACCTTACGAATGAATTTAACAACCCTGCAACTCCCTCCTTTTATTTAAACCAGATTAATTGCAATAAGAGGGTCCAGTCAACAATGACTCTAGCCAATTCATTTTTTTTATAGACTTGATGTTCCATTAAGCTATTGTCCGTTGACATGGTGTTAATTACTTTCCACAGTAGAAGGAAAACTTTCATTTGGACCATTTGGGCCACCTAGTGTTCCAATGACCAAACTATCAAGGTCTCCTTGTGAGTAAATCAAAGGCCATTACACAACACTTGTTGGAATTAATGAAACTTCAGTCTGTTAGACACAATGCTCATTGAGAGGGGGGGGGGTGTGAATCAGTGAGCTAAGGCTTCAACTCAATTTCAACTTTTTCTACCAATATTATCATTCCTGCAGCCATCTCTGTCATAAATTTTGCTTGTCTATTGTCATGTCACCATCTCCTTGTCATCTTTGCACCAACATATTTGTCTTGCCCAACCAATCTTCAAATTAACACAGAATGGGTCATTTGACTCTCTAGATGTTCCATGCTTGTCATGCTTGCTTTTCAATGTCATTATGCATGTCCTTAGTCATCTCTTTCCTTCATGTATTGTTCCAATTACACCTTGCCATGTCATCATGCTTAAACACCTCTTCGAATCTTTATTTGTTATTTATTGTTTTAATGAAATAATCAATTAAAACTTCTTCTAAACATTGCATCTCTCCAATAGTAAGATATGTCTCTTCAAAACTCTGTCTTAATTATTTTTATTAAATTTATGTTTATTTTTCTAAATACATTCCTATAGATTCTTATTTAATAAACTCTGTTTATTATTTTTCACTAACTTTGCAAGTCCATCTTTTGCATATATGACCATCATAATGCAAACTGAAAGTATGGCTGGATAGCCACCTCAACAAGGATCATATCCATGTCACCTTTTGAACTTTTTGATACACATGCATTATCTGGAGATCATTTGAAAATAGTTTTCCAAACTGTTTAATTTAACACTCAGACAAAATTGTTATTAACTTGTAAAAACAATTTTTCTTCTACTTTGGCAGATTGATTTCTCCCTCATGTGATCACCATAAGGAAACCTACAAGCATGGCTAGATAGCGATTTCAACAATGAAAAAGATCATATCACAAGATAAATCTGTTGACACACACACAACCTCTAGCAAGGATTTCAAAATAGCTTCTCAACCTCTTTTGAACATCAAAACACATTTCTTCCCATTTTGGCAGACTCCTATTTCACACGTGTGAACACTCTATGGAGACCTGAAGTCAGGAGCAGATGGAAAACTTACCAAAGAATGGATCCATGACATTTGATCAATTTACTTGCACAAAGAAATCCCTTGGTGGGAATTTCCAACTGACCTCTAAAACTCATGTTTTTAACACTTGATCAATTTTATTTTGTTCTCACTATGCAAAATATTATTTTTCCTATTTTTGGCATATTGATATTTTGCATATGAGACCATCATAAGACAACCTGAAGGTATGGTTGGATAGTCAATTCATGAAGGAACATGACTATGCTACCTAATGAATTTTATCATCAAAATAACCCCTCCTTGCGAGCATTTCAAAATGCCTTTTCAATTTCCTAAATCTAACACAACCAATTTTCTTTTGTTCTTAAAATGCAAAATAATATTTCTCTCACTTTTGGAAGATTTATATCTTTGTCATAAAACACTCCACACGATAACTAAGACCATGGTTAAATGCACCCATCAACAAGCTATAGCCTAACACTTTCATATTATTTTTCTCATCATCCTATGAGATAGGGCGAGCATTTCCCTAAGGCCACTGAGGCAGTTTTGCCAGTACTGGAATAGTGCAAAACAACCTGAAACTATGTTTTGGTAGACCATTATCTTTGTCATCAAACATCTTCTTTAAGAATTGAGACCATGGTGAGATAGCCTCTTCAACAAGCTATAGGATGATAGCTTCAGATAATTTTTATCATACACCTATAATGTACAGCGGGCATTTTCCCAAGGCCACATGAGCCAGTTTTTCCAACACTTGGACAATTTTCTTAGTCTGGTCCACTATGCCTAAAACATTGTTTTGGCAGTTTCATAACGTATTCCTCGGCTACTTCCAAGACAATCTGAAGACATGATCAAGTAAGCCAAATATCAATCTACAATAACCCCCATATGGTGCGGGAATTTTCTTCAACACACAATTTGTGGCGGGCATTTTCTTAAGGCTACCTGAGCCAGTTTTCCAACACTTAATTTTCAAGACTTTCTCCAAAATTTATTCTAAAACCTCATTTTGGCATATTCAACTTTTTCTTCAGACATGCTTAAGGAGAAATAATAACATGGCTAGGTAGACAAACTAGCACACTACAAAACCCCCATGTGCTACGAGAATTTACTCTAAGCCATAATTTAGGACGGGCATATTTCTGAGGCTACTTAGCCATTTTTGCTCGCTCTGGCACAAACCCATGTTTTGGCAGGTCCATAACTTCTCCCTCAGGAACTTTCAGGACAAACTTAAGACATGGTCAGGTAGGAAAAACAACAATCTACAGGACCCCCATGTGGTTCGGGCATTGATATTCTCCTATAAATTATGGCGTGCATTTCCCTAAGGCATTTTTTACTAATTTCCCCATACTTAGTATTTTTCCTGTTTTTCACCAAATTAACATATTTTTCCAAAATTATTGTCATTAATGTTGTCATCAATGACAATCCTATTCATCGCAGTCTTCATGTTTTTCTTTATAGAAATTGGTATATAATATACTGCATTTATAAAGATACTTATATCTAATATATTTGATAAGTTATTATTTGGTATGGTGTAGGTAAGATAATTACTTGTCACTACAAGGATTTTTCACTATGAATGAAAATGCAAGGAAGATTGCTCAGTTTAGAGAGGCATTAGAGGCGAGGGGAGATGGAAAATGTTATTTCCCTTTCTCTGATTGTAAGGGCTTGGTAGTAGTTGGTAACGGTATGATAATTTGAGGATTTTGACTAAGTGTTGAAAAACTGCCCTAAAGCAGCTACCTTATGAAAATGACCACCATAATTCATAAGAAGAATAAAATTCCCGCTGTGACCTTCCATCCCATAGTATGTTGAAATATCTATCTGACCATGGCCCCGGTTCTCAGAAAAACTCTTCGAAGAAGAAGATACAGGTCTCCCAAAAGAAGGATTTTTGGTCAAATTAGTCAAAATTGCTCTATCGAAGTGCCTGCCATAATTTGTGGGAATAAAGTGACCACACCATGTTCTCACATTGGTTTGATAATGCTTGAGGAAGAAGATATGGATCTGCCAAAACAAGGTTTAGTAAAATGCTCTCCTAGGGCAAATGAAAATGAGTCTGGGAGTGAAATTAGAATAGGTGTGCTCATTAAGGTGTAATACATCATCTAGTAGCATTATTTCAGGTTTTGGGTTAAATGAAAAATCCACCTTAGGTTTTGGATAAATTGTCCAAGTATGGAATTATTGGCAAAATCTAACTAAGTGGCCTCAAGGAAATGCACACCACTTCTCATAGGATGATGCAAAAAATTATATTATAGTGATAGGCTCTAGTATATTGGTTTTTGCATACAACCATGGTTTCATATTTCCCAAAGAGTCTCTGAGGAGGAAGATATCAATCTGTCAAAAGTGCCTCTCACCTTCATTTGCACTATCCCAGTAAAATGCCCACCAAGGTTGGATGATGAGGTTGCAGGAGATAACATTGGAATGGTTGAGTCAATATGATATTCCTCACATTTTATATGTCTCACTCTCAAAGTTTGATGAAAAAAATAAAATCACCTTGGTGACTTACAGTTTGAATAAATTTGTCTAAAGTGTCAATAAGCAATTTGGAAGACCACTTTCAAATGCCTGCCAGATGTTGGGTGTATGTCAATATGTTCATCAATTGGCATGGATTTTTTCTTTGTTGAAATGGATATCCATACATACTTTCAGGCTGACTTACAATGGTCACATATGCAAAATATTAATCTGCCAAAAGTAGGAAAATTACTATTTTGCATATTGAGAAACACAAGAAAATTGCCTAAGTGTTGAGAACAGGATTTTGAGAGGTCATTTGGAAATGCCCACCAAAATCTGTCCTTGTGAAAATAAATTTATCAAATTTCATGGATCAAAGGCCGCCTGGACCAATTTTCCAACACTTAGCCATGTCCAAAAATTCCTTTAAGGTTTATCCTGAAACCCTATTTTGGCAGACTTATAACTTTCTCTTTAGAAATGATTAAGGCAAAATGAGACCATGGCTAGGTATCCAGTTCAACAAGCTATAGCCTGATATGCTGTTGTGGGAATTCTATTCAAACCATGAATTATGGCGGGCATTCTCTTAGAGCGGTTTTGACTACTTTTTCATACTTAATCAATTTCCAAAGTTTCACAAAGTTGCCATATTTTTTCAGAATGATATCAGATTACAACACTGGCTTCCTAATAGCACCAAAACACCATTATGTGTCTTTCCATCCTCACCATACATGCCACATCATCATACTTTCCATGTCATTACTTCCTTTTTCATTCCTTTGTCTTTCACTAAGTTTACCTTGCCATCATGTCTTTGGTTATCCTTTTGTCATTCACTAAACTCCTTTGACATCAATGACAATCACATTCAACTTGTATCATATATTATATAAATAATTGTAAGTTATCAATAATTGTAATAATGTAAAAATGACATTTTGATTATCGTGGACTTGTATGATGTCCCAATTTTTTGTTTCTTATTC
>LPNX010049984.1:159789-204789 GCA_001517045.1 Pseudotsuga menziesii | reverse complement strand
AACTAAAAGTCACCACCAACAACGAAGCAATTCAGATATGTCACTTTCATCGTCCAGTAGTTCCAAGCCACCATCAAACCATAAGGCAAAAGGAAATCAACGTCGTCCTTACAAAGTGCACCCACCTAAGGAATAAATAGAGTTGACGAAATACAATGGGAGTGAAGACCAATGCATTGCTTGGCTAAACAAAGCAGAAGAATACTTCGACATTTACAACATTCAATCTGACGAGGAGAAGGTGAAATATGTGTCAATGCATATGGAATGGTACGCCTATAATTGGTATTTATGGTGGAAGAGAGATAATTTTACCTACACCTGGAACTTGTTCAAAAATGATTTTTTTAATAGGTCTCAAGGAATCAAAGAAGATGAATTTTTCACTAAACTTACCAGACTAAAACAAGTCGGAAACATTGAGGAATTCACACATCAGTGGGAATCCTTATCGACACGAGTATTTGGGTTGTCTGACAAGCAAAGACTCAAAACCTATTTAGGGGGTCTTAAACCATACCTCCAAAAAGAGTTAAAGTTGCATGACATACCTAACGTAGAAGTGGAAAGACATAAAGAAAAAGCTACAGAATGCAAATTGGAAGGAATTAAAATAGGAGGCGATAACCATTATCGACAAGAAAAAGAGATACAATGTAGGTACTGTGCAGATACTTGGTCACCCAGTCATCAATGCCACAAACCTTAATCATATGCCTATGAAATGGAAAATAGATCAAAGTCATCTAATAGTTACGTTGATAATAGAAAAAAGAAGAAAAACATATGTCATCGATGCGGTGATGATCGGACCCCTAGTCATGAATGTAGGAACAATGAGACAATACAGTGCAAAATCATCAATGTAAATGAAGTGCAAGTCTCTGCACAAGAGACCTCGTCCTATTCTAATATCGACACCGAGTCAGAATGACGAACGACACTATGAAAATACTTAAGCTTTGAGGACAAAGCTTCCTTAAAGGAAGTGGTAATGTAACGAATATAAAATAAATTATTAATTAGATTAGTTAATTATATGAAAGGGTGTAACCCTTCATGCTCAAAGCCTATAAAGACGAGCCTCCTTTGTAATTATTATCATCATCCAATATATTATTATTATTCATATTCATTATTAAAATGATAGTTGGATTCGACTAACGGACAACCGAATTTGGTTGCTCTAGTGATGAAGATGATGATGAGGGCGATGATGAAAATGATGATGATGACAATGATGAAGATGTTGATTAGGAAGAGGGATATGACGATGATGATGATGATGATGATGACGACGACGATGATGATGATGATGATGATGATGATGATGATGATGATGATGATAATGATGATGACGATGATGACTAGGATGAGGATGATGATGACGATGACTAGGATGAGGATGATGATGACAAAAATGACAATGATGATGAAGATGATGATGATGACGATCATGATGATGAGGATGAGGATGAGGATGAGGATGAGCATGGCGAGGATGATAATGATGATGATGATGATGATGATGATGATGATGATGATGATGATGATGATGAAGATGATGATGATGGTGATGGTGGTGATGAAGATGATGATGAGGGTGATGATGAGGATGATGATGATGACTAGGATGAGGATGATGAAGATGATGATCATGATTATCATGATTATCATGATGATGATTAGGATGAGGATGATGATGATGATGATGATGATGATGATGAAGATGAAGAGGATGATGATGGTGATGGTGATGATGATGAATATGCTTATGAAGATGATGATGATTATGAAGATGTGATGACAAGATCTTTACCTTGGTCTTCCCTAAATTGTTCTACGCTTTGCCGACATTATAATAGAATGGTTATGAGTGATTATTCACTCCTATAAAGAATGCACTTTATGGAACTACCAAACTACTTAATTTGGATCTTCCTCTTTTAAGACACCAGACTAGGTACATAAGTCTTGATTCTTCATGTGCACAAATCTAAGAACAGGAGGCTTCATAGGGCCCAAAAAGTTGTATTTTTTTTTACTACTTCCTCGGATCATATTGAATTGTCAGATTAGTCCTTGGAATGGGTGTTAGGAGCAATACTTAATTTTTCACTCAATTGGTTGCTCCCCCTATCATGTAGATGTCTTCATTCACTGAGGTCCCCCTAAAATTGAGATGATGAAGATGATGATGATGATGATGATGATGATGAAGATGATGATAATGAAAATGATGATGATGATGATGATGAAGATGATGATCATGATAATGGAGATGCTGATGAATTGGATGACGATGATGTTGATGATGAATATGATGATGAGGATGAAGATGTTGATGATAATGACTACGAATATGATGATGATGATCAAGATGATGATGGCGATAATGAAGACGTTGATGATGAAGATGATAATTATGATGATGATGATAAGGAAGATGATGATGATGAAGAAGATCATGATGACGATGATGACGATGGTGATGATGATGATTATGGAGATGATGATGATGATATTGATGAAGACAACGAAGACGATGGTGATGACGATGACAAGGATGATGATGAGGATAATGATGATGATGATCATCATTGTTGTTGTCCTCATCACCATCATCTTTGTCATCTTCATCGTCATCATGATCATCATGATCATGATCATTGTCATCATGATCATCATCATCATGATCATCGCCATCATCGTCGTGTTCGTCCATAGGATCTCGCTATAAGCAATGCAACCAATACAAATTATGACAAAATCCTCGTTAAATTAAATTAAATTAAATTAAAATACACTAAATTAAAAACATAGAGTTTTTTAACTATAATTAATTTAAAATGCAACAAAATATAAAATATGCAAATAAAAAAACCCAAAATAAACTAAACAAAAGATAAATAAAAAAATAAAAAAAATAAAACAAAACAAAAAATATGCAAATATGCAAATAAATAAACAAAAAAACGTAGAATTCAAAAATTCCCGTGCACTAGCTCATTAGCATTCAAAAACACTCGCGCAGGATCTGCTCCGGCTCCCATTTGGGGTTTTTCGATTTTGAACTTTCACTGAAGGATCTGGAATAGGATATGATGTTTTTTTTATAGGAAGGGCGGGTGAAGGACTTTTCCTATTAGTGCATCATCCACTCCCTTCACATGTGATCCCATGCTTCTAAAACCACTTGCGCCACCTCCAGACTGGTAGCAATGTTTAGACCTTCAGGTTTGTTTCCTTCTATGTTTTTCTTGATTACCTATTGTGTTTTTATTTTATTCATGGTTTTTTTCGTTCTTGTGGATGTGGTGGAGATGAAATGGCTCAAATCTCCTTGCAAGCATGAAGCATGAGTTGTCAAGGTGAACTTGGGAAATTGAATGTGAGAAATAAAACCAACAGTTATCGAGGAAAAGGAAGAAGGGAATGAGATATTTTAATGCTACCATGTTTGTGTTTTCTTGTTGTCATTTCACCTTTGGGGGGTAATTGATCATTTCATGGTGTTGTTGTCGCTCATTTCATTCCTCAAAGGATGTGGGGATAACATGTTTGTTGTTCCTGTTCCTCTTGTTCTTGAGGATGCAAGGAAAGTGTTTGACAATATGCCTGAATGGAATATAGTGGTTTTGTGGAGCTATATGATTGTAGGGTATGCTCTAAATGGGAAAGATGAAGAGGTTCTCAATATGCGTTGGAAAGCGTTGTTGATGGGGATGAGACTGAATTATTTTACTTTCTCGACAGTGCTTCTGATTTGTGCAAACATCACGACATATGATCAGGGTAAGCAAGTTCATATCCTCACCATAAAATATGGATTTGATTCATATAATTTTGTGGGTATTTATCTAGTTTGCATTTCTGCAAAATGTGGGTTTGTTTCTAGTTTTGTTCATTCCTTTTGGGCATCATGTCAAAATTCCCATGAATTGACAGTTCAAATCTAGACTGTGAATGTTTTTAATAGGACATGTAAGTGGCTATTGTGTTAATTATAAGACAATAACTGGTGCTCTATGGACTCGAAAACCCAATTCTCTTAGGTGCCAAGATAACTCCATGCCATGTTTTTTATTTAAAGGGATACTAGGTATTCTATTTGAGATGAATCTATGTTGGTTGTTACCATTTCAGCAACCATTTCGAAAACAAGCCTGTCATAGCCCTATATCAACACACTTCCACCTGCTACCTATAGTCTACAATAAAATGCAAACTATCAAACTTTGACAGCCCTCCCTACCTGCAACCACAGTAAACACCGAACTGAATCAAAGGTTAACTATTAGTTGGATGGTGATATTGTTTAAGAGAGGTAAATAAAGTCTGAAAATTTAAATTATTTGCATAGCTACAAGTCTGGAACATACATTTGGTAGATGTCCTATATTACTAAGAATAGTTGTAATGCCCCGGTTTTGACCCCGTTGCATTAGATGTATATGATGTATATATTGTAAATGATCATGGTGTGGAGCTAAAGGCCAAGGCCCCACCATTGATCGGTCATGTTATGTTTTGGATTTAAATTTGTCACCGATGGTATATCGGGGCATGCGGCATATATTATGTTGGTCATCATGTAAATATGCATCTATAATTAATTAAATGAACCCAACCAGCTACGATCGCGGCAACTAAATCGAAAGGGGCATGAATTTTCCCAAGGATAAGGATGTGGGGGAATTTGTCAAACCTTGGCCAATAGGGTGAAAATCCATGTGTCTTCTTACCTTGTTTTATCCCAACCACTTTCATTTAGAATGGTTGCTGGTGGTTGAGGCAGTTATGGCCTTTGGGAGTGGGGTGGCAGGACTGTCAGTCCTCACCCACCTGCACACTCCACCATGGTTGACTCCACAATGGAAAAAACACTCACGCACTTCCAATTTTGGGGGTTCTCACCATTTTTTTGTTCATCACTCACGCAGAAATTCTTCCACTCTCCCCACGACTGGGCAAAAATGCTCACGCACTTGCAATTCGCGTCCCCTCCATTGCTGTGCATTCTCACGCAGAGGGTTCTTTTCCCATTTTTCGTCTTCACGCACAAGATTTTGCTGGATTTACCCACGCAGTAGTTTTCTTCTGCAGATTTCTGAATAGTGAGGTCGTATCCTTTACTCACAGGCTAATTCGTGGGTTCTACATTGTGGTTGTTCACGCACCGGTCGTGAGACTATAAATTTTTCCCCATTGTGGTCTGCGTACATTTTTCCCAGCAGCATTGGTTGTGCAAAATGGGTCATTGTTCCCCACATCATTGGTAATATGTATGCTGATGCATTTTGGAGCTGTGGTGTTTTCCCCCTGTTGGAATTGTGTTGCTGTTGTGTTTGGGACTGTGTAATTCGCTGGGGATTCTTTTTCCTATTTAAGCTGTGACAGCTAAATTAATTGCTTGAGTGCAATGGTTGGTCTTCGGACTGTGAGAGGAGCAGGGATGTTGGCTTAGATTTTCTTGATAAACCTGGTGGATGGAAACCACACAGACAGAGCTAGAGGGCTGGCCTTCTTCTCCATCACCCCTTAATAGCACTGGAAGGGAATGCAGGGCCTAAGGGACTGTGTAGCAGAGAAGGGACTGATTCCCTGTGTTGGGTGTATTTGGGTGTCTTAGAGGTTAGGCTAGTTCTGGTGTAGGTGTTCTTGGCTCTATAATGAGCTCACCAGCTTAGCAATTTTCCTTCTCCAACTCCCTAATGGCCTGATAAACCCAACTCTATTGGCTTGGCTGTGTGTTTTGTGTGTCCTTGGCTACATGTAAGCCTGATGTTCCCTTATTCCTTGGAGAATCATGCCCACCTCGGGGGTGGCAACGTTGCTGAGAGATTAAGGAGCTCGCTGGCCTATGGTTGGGTGGAACGTTGCAATGACGTAGCTGGTTGTGGATGGACTTCTTCATAAGATAAGTGATCTTGTCCAATTATACTTCTGCAACCTTAATTTCTATTAATGAAATGATGAACATGTTAAATGCATCCATGAATGAATGCTTTTTTGAATGTATGATGTTTCCGCTGTGTCTGATAGATGATTGCATAAGTGCATGTTTTTACTTCAACGCAGTTTCCTTCAGCATTCTGTTTCAACCATTTTGTGTATGCATTTGTTCATGGGGCTCTTAGCCCGGGTGTTTGAAGTTTCGGTCGTGTCCTCTACGCCGTTCGGAGGCATGGGGACATGACAATAGTGTTCAAGGTTTGGAGTGGTGTGGTTTACATTGAATGAAAAACTAAAACTCTTATACACCTTATATTGGTAACCTTCACTGTGTTAGTTTTTCAACATTAAGCTAGCATTATGTTAGGATCTTTACTGAGAGAATAACAAGTACAACAATCAAACACAAGAGACAATGAACACAATGTTTTTGATCGGGGAAACCATAAATGGAGAAAACCCCTCAACTTCCTCAGAGATAGAATCAGAACAAGATGTAAAACCCCAAAACAGTAAGATGCACTCTCGACAACAGTAATCTTCTTCTTGTCTAGCCCCAGTGTCTTCTCCTTCCTCAACTATGCGCTACACTTGAATGTGTGAGTGATGTGTACTAAATAGAGATCCCAGCTCTCTATTTATACTAATCCTAACATGACTAAAACCCTACTAGGGCCGACCTCTACTTGGAGAGTCTAATAACCCTAGTGCCCCGAAACTACGGCGACTTTAACCCTTATACAATCAGAGGGTTACCCACTATGACTTGACATGACTTGTTTACATTATTGATCCTCCTGATCGGAACATCGGGGCATGACAACATGACTCAAATACATAATAGATACATCCTGAAATAAACATCGGGTTACAATACATAAGATACATAGATGAATACATTCCGAAGTTACAAATACATCAACACACTGCTGATATAAAATTGTCATAATTAGAATTGTCATACTGTATTATTGTTGCTATATTTATATGAGTCCTCATACTTGAATGGACGGTTATTGGTTGGTTAAATACTACAATTGAATTGTATATGGTTACATGGCTAAAGATCTATTGTATGCTAAAGTGCTACTGGATGACCTAGCTATGAATTCCATATATCTTGAATTGAACACATTGACTTGATATCATTTACATTTGCATCTATAAGCACTAAATCAACTTAGTATGTCTTCTTCATTCATAGAAGTGATTGATTGAAAGGCACTTGTCACTAATATGATTGTGTAGAAGATATAGTTGTTTGTCCTTGTAATTAAATAGAAATAAGGTTCCCTGCACCCAAATGCATTTTCCATGGCACTAGAGTCCATGGCTAAGTTTCCAAAAAGACCAGAATAGGTGTCGTGCCATGAACATTTTGGTACAGAAATGTGTGGTAGAGACTAGAAATGTGTTACCAGTTACCACTACTAGCCATAAAGACAGGTCCAATGGAAACATGTTTCTACAACTGGAAAATAATTTCCATGCCATATCAATGTTCATACAACATGTTTTATTCTCTACATCCACCTATTTTGACTTGGTTTGACTCAAATTTTTACTAGACTTGACCAAAAATGTTGGTAAAAGTTGACTTTTACTCTATCTTTCATTTTCTATCCTTTTACTTCAATTTTTAACATTACCACTAACTGTTCCAGTATGTTGGAGAAAGTTTCCAACCTCATCAAACTTCATATGGAGAAAGTAGAATTTCATACTCCATTCAAAATTCAACAGACTTAACAGTTTAAAGGATTTCAGGATTGACAACATTACAGTAGTTTGATTGGATTCTATCATGTATCAAGGAATGGGATTGACATCTAATCAAGAGCACCAAGCCCTTTATGTAACCCAGTGTTGGTGCCATTAATTGTTGAATTCCTCTATCATGGCCTTAGCAAAAATGTACCCTTCACTCAAGCCAAAATCATTGATTAGGCATGAGCTTTTTCTATGATATGTTAAGGATTTTATTAGGCAGTTTCATCAAAATTGAATGGTTTTAATCGATGTCCCTGGAGGATTGAGGTAGAGCCAAAGGGTGATACTAATGGTGAAGATCCCAATAGAAGAGATGGTGGAACTTTGCCTGTCATTTAAATGTTCTTTCTCATTTATTCATAATCCTTTCTTTCAAAGTTCCAATATAATGTGCTATTTATAAATGAGCGGTCACGTTTCTAGTGTGTTTCAGTTTTGGAAACACATAATTGTTTCCCCGTATTGCGTAACTTAGGTCCACAACCGTAAATGGAATTGATTTAACTTCAATGCAATTAAATTTGTGGCACTGTTGTGAAATTCCCTAGCCATTATTTGACTAGAATTCAATAAACCCTTTTTCAAAGATAAAATTAAATGTCAAACTGGAAGCAAGGGAATACTCATTGTAAAGGGAAATGTGCAGTAATAGGAAGAAGATAGAGATTACCAACAAAGGACAGACCAAGGAATCTTATAGTCAAACAAAGAATATGTTGAGAGAGAAACCAACCTTAGTGAGTTCTGCTTGTGAGTGATCAACTGCAGAAGATGTAGATCCAATAGGGGTAGCATGACCATTTACAGTATTATTGATAGTTGCATCTGCAGAAGGATCGGGTGTGTTTCCACCATCCTTATTTTTTTCAGTTTCCATAAGCTCCACCTCCTCCTATTCTATCAATTGAACCATAAGAGGTTAGCATACACATATATTCCTACAAATTCATACATCTCGAATGCAGTGGCTTACTAATATAAACGCCTTCATAAAAACCAACCGAAATATCTAATTGTGGTAAAAAACAAGCAGAAGTTGTGAAGAGAATTCTTATAGTATTGTTTAGTACTCTTATTTGATGCTTATGGATGGTTGATTGGATGTCTTTGACACTTGATGCTTGGTCACTGGATATCATCTTCAATTGTCTCTTGATAATAAATTATAATCGAGTAAGACCTTTCTCTATTATATTGCATTAGAGGAAATTTCAACTCAAAATGGGCCTCCTAAGGAAAATTAATAAAATAATAGTTAAAATAATAAAATAATATTTATTAATTTTGGAGGAAGAAAAGAAAAAGCTACTTTTTTGTTCGTATTTTCAACATATCTCCATGTGTTTTTACTCAAATTTTGATCCAGAGAGCTCGTTGGATGCGGAATTAATTCTGCATCCAACGATCTCTCCCAGTCGAAATTTGAGTAAAACCATAGGGACATATGCCAAAAGTACGAACAAAAAAAGTAGTTTTTTTATGATACCTATCCCCAAATTTATATTAAAAAATTGTTTAAAAGGTGCTCCCTTTTTTAATTTTAAAGCATTTTGATTGGCTAATACATGATGACATGGAATTTGTATTATTATTGGAAGGCCCATTTTAAATTGAAATTTCCTCTAATGGATGCTTGTCATTGAAAAGTTTAATAGTGTGCATGTTTCTCAAATTTGGTTGTGTTTCTCTTAACCCTTGTTATGTCATCGCAAGCGGTGATATATATGGATGGGTTATGTCTATTAATCCAACCAACTGTACATTGTTTAATTTTTCGTGGTTGTAAAGTTTTTAAAATTTTATATTAAATAGAATTATTTTTAAATTATTTATTTGATTTTTGATTGGGCTATATTTGAGTGACGTAGGTTTTGATATCGGCTCCTCCAGTGTTGGCGGCATATCAGACTGCATAGGTGTAAGCTGGATGTACTGCAATTCAATTAAACCCTAAGTATGGTTGTTACTTTTTCTTTGATACTGGCAACTTTTTTATTCCGATTTTCAAGGTTCCTCTTATGTCTTGGTGCATGAACCTCCTGGACTATAAATTATTGTGTCTTGCTGCATGAACATATCGAACTTGAATTATTGGATTTTGAATCTCATTATTGAAGTTTGAAGCCCGAATGTTCTATAGCAAACAGTTGTTGTTTGCTCAAAGTGGTTTTGAGGCTACTGAGGATTGAAATCCTTTCAGATAATTTATTCGCATACTGCTTCCCATGATTATCTGCACTATATTCGTTTAACAGAGAGTTTCGGTATGTCCATAGCCAAGTTTTGGTTTGTAGACAACAGAATTTTGGTTTGACTTGTAGTTTGAGATTATCAGCGGTTAGTGAGGCTTTGTGGAGTTGCAGTGCATGTTTTATCAATGGTAGCAAACAAGATGGCGTGGGATTCTTGAGGAAAGATATAAGTTTTTGTGGAACAGGAATTGGGTGAAAAATCATATTCGTCAGTCACTCGGCAATATGTCGAGATGCATTAGGGAGACAAAGAATCAAAATTAGTCATTGGATTCCGGTGATTACCCATGGAAATCTAACGAATCCCCGTATAGAGTCTGATAATTTATATGAAGGCCTGTTGATGTGTTTTTGTGCTTTAGCTTGAAACCCCATCCACCTATTAATTTGATGAAATGAATCTATAATTCTCCTTCTGTTTAGCTAGTTGGGCAGTTACTTACGACCGCTTTTGATGTAATTCGTTTAAGGCTATTGCTAATTTTAGGTTTTTAGAGTTTCCACCTCATTTTTCCATTGCATTCTTAGGAGCAGTGTAGTAAGTAGTACTAGTGTTATGTTCACCTATTCTGCAGTGCACCGTGCTCACATTTTAGACAGGTTTTCCCTACATTTAACTATTAAAGTTGACTGTTTGTAGCTTTCCCTTGGTTACCCGCTACCATGAGGTTCTTTTGCACTAAGCAATTCTAATGGCATTGGTGCATGGTTTTTCCCCTTTTTTTAGAGAAATTGATGAATAAATAGTGTGCTTGGAGATTTCAGTAAAAGTGCACATAACCTGATAGTCTCACTCTCTCAGAATACCTTCTCTAAGGAGAATTTTCTCAGCATCAATTGAAATTTCCTTTATGGGTGAACTACATATCCTGGTGTTCAATCACATACAATCTTAATAGAACCTCCCAGACTTGAATTATTTGAGTTTGAAGCCCGAATGTTCTATAGTAACTGTTTTTGTTTGCTCATAGTGGTTTTGAGGCTACTGAGCAGAGCTTTGTAGCAATTGTGGAATGCCATAGCTTGTCTTGAGTTGTACATGCACAATTGCTTTGAGTAATTAGTGAGACATCAATACCAACCATAGAATTCTCTGTATAAACTAACAAAATCCCATTGCATGCATCAATTCTTGCAAATTCTAAGTGTAGGAAAGCATTGCGATAGAAGAACACAATATTCCCTCTGCGGTTTGTCGTTTCTTGTGTCCAAGATGGTAGAATCTTCTACTAGGCGGAAATGAAGAAGCAATGAGGGCTACCTTGGAGTGCTTCATAAGAAGAAACCCAAACCTGAATTTGAGGAGAACAAATTCATGTTTAGGATTTTGCTTCTTAATGGTTTGAATTTAACTCTGTAGTTGGAGGATGCCATTCAAAAGATGTCGTTCGTCGAGTTTGTAAGGAATGTTAGGAGAAAAGATGAGAAATAAATAATAGAAAAGGGGTAAAGAAAGATCCACTGGTGTCCCCAATTCTATGTGGAATATGCAATGGGATAACGAATAAATATGGAAACATCATATGCAATGATTCCCCCAACAAGCCCATGCTCATAGCTCTGCAAACTCATCCCTAAACTTCCTCCCCTAAACTGTTTCTTTAGTTTTTTTTATAAGTCAACAAAAATGTATTTATATGTGCGCTAAAAAATCATTCCATGAGCTCCTCAAATTGCATTCTGTTAGAACAAATATTTCCATATCTAAATATTATTTACAGGAAAAAAAAATATTTGTAACTAGGGGAATCGGCAACTAGAGCTGAGTTGGTACTCGCATGACACAGGGTCCAGGGATTCTTTCCCGCTACCACTATACCCCTAGGTTCCCCGCACCCTCCGCAAGACATGGGACACAGGTAAACCAGGGTGGGATTTGATCTCATGACCTCCAATTCATAACAAGTGACTTCATAACAACTGAACCGCCAATGAGCCACACCCATGCGGGATATTATTTACTGGAAAGTTAACATTTCATAGATAACAAGATTTATCCAGAGTATTTAGTGACATTTTATTCATATAGTAAGACAACATGACTCTTTCCTCTGTTTTTTTTTATATCGTTTGACACGATGGTGGTATTAATAGTGTCCACACATTTCCAGTAAAAACCTATTTATATGTGTATTTAATATATTTTTGTCTTGAACTTTAAAATTTGTGTGTTGTTTTTGCTTTAATACAATGGTTAAAGAAATCTTGTCGAATACAAACACAAGTTTCCACATCAATGAGGCAACGGTAATGTAATATAGCACTTAAATGCGAGTTGATATTCTGGTGGAAAATGTGTGCTGGATAGCTTGATTGTTGATTTCCTTCGTGGGACATGTGGAATGTGACTCCAGAACCACACCTCTTGGTGGAATTACCCCAAGAACACACTTTCTAGACAACATTAGCTGATTTAATTGTATGCCCATTTTTTTATTTCATAGAGTATTTTGATATTTTCCATGCCTAGAAAAATGACCACTTGTGTATAGGTCTAGGAATGGATTATTTATTTAATTTATAAATTTAATTTCCAGCCAAGACAGTGGTTTTCCATTTATTAGGACAACTCTAATTTGCAAGCGGTATGGGCCAATGGACCTGGAAAAAGGAGATTGATAAGGTAAGGGTTCTTGCATTGCCTACATTCTCCCTAGGAATTAATATTTTATATGACTTTATTGTACCTATCGTATCATATAACTTTGCTATTTTCATTTCTAGCCTCTTCATCATGCATCCTATCCAATGTTTGTATAGAAACATAAAAATATCATACTTAACTGTCTTTGTTGTGTTCTTGCTGTACCATTCCCTGCTTTTAGCAATCTTATGTTTTCTCTGTGCATTTCCCACCTCTATTTTTTAACCACTTTCCCTCTATCAAAACTATTTGTTTTCATATTTTGGTTCCATTTCTTCATCGCTTCTTTAAATTACTATTCAAAATTGTGTTTTATTTTTCATTTTCTACCAAAAGCTTGGAATTTTTTGTTCCCATTTATTTTCTACCAAACCAAAATATTGCACGACAAGCCTTTTTTGGGTGGAAATGGAGGTTCTTTTCCTATCGTCCAAGCTTCTTCCAACCTTCTCATGGGGAAGAGGAGTCTCAAGTTTTAAAACCTAGTAAGAGCAATTATCCTTTATCCTCCATCTCTGAAGCTACCATTTGTAGTTATATTACAAGTGTATTATGATACATTTCTTGGTTTGGCATGGGAAGCTTCGTTGGGTTTGAAATAGAGGTATATCTCCATTCTATAGCATTTGTATTGTAGTATTCATTTTTAGGAATTGCGGTGACATTGCCACCTCGTCGCTCTTGTTTGACAAATATCTAATGTCTAGCTTAGGATTTTCCTATTGAATATTTTTGAAGTGGATCTAGTTATTAAGGAGCACATTGGGTTTGAACCATTCAACCCTATCTACTCTTTAATCACTAAAGCCTCCATGAGATCCTCAATTGACCCCATCTGCTTAACTTGGATTTTTTAGGCACTAATCACAACTTTTATTCCATTTTAAATCTTAATTCATCTTTCATTTTTTGTTTTATAAGATATGAAAATTTATGTCATTTACATGTATTAAAATCATCCCTAAAACATCAAATTGTATGGTAGGTTTGCTCTAGTTTGTGGCTGGGAATTACCTTCTGGAAATCTGCTCTGTAGCGCTGATTAAATCTGGTCTAAAATAGAATTAAAAGGTTTATTTGGAGGGTTGAAAACTTTAGATTAATAAGTGAAATTCCTATGTCTTCCCGAGTTTTAGCCTCATTTGTACCTTATTTCAAATCTAACTAAAGGTTAAAACATTCTGTTGTCACAAATCTTGGTTGCTGGTTGGAAAAGACATATCATTTGCAAGTTTGTAGCAGCATTTAATTTATTAATTTAGATCTCAAATTTGAGGATATTTTCACATATACATCAATAAATTCTTAAACTCTGAGTCTTCACTACTAAAATCCCTTGTAGCATCAACTAGTCCATTGATCGTATCAATCCATTTAACATTTTCTTCTGGAACTAGATCTTGTAATTGCAAATAATGCATCTCAATAGAAGCTAGAGCCTAGAACCTACTTCATTTACAGGACAGATATGGTGTTAACACTTTCGATTTCAAATAACATTGTAATACCTGCAACATCTATGATATAGCCCACTTGAATGGTGGTAGAGAGACTTATTGTAATTTTCAGTTTCTGTTATTTTACGCTTGGTTTTTCTTTTTGTCGTTGTTCTTTTCTATCACCTTTCTGTCTTCCTGATAAAAACTTTGGAAGTTCATAGGATGCACATTGGACCCAGATGAAACCATACAATTTTCATATGCATGGAGGGTGTGAATAATACCATTCTGTAAGGACCCTATTTGTCTATGATGAATAAGTATGGAAATATTGCAAGTAATTAGAAACCGACATGGAAATGTGTACATCAGACCAATATACAATAGATGCTATGTTTTGAATAAGTGTGTAACAAACTTAAATAATAACAACAAACAATATATATATATATATATATTATTAATATTAATATATATTGATATTAATAATTAATAATTAATAAATTGTTATTAGTAAACTATTCTAAAATGACGCATCCTTTCATGAATGCTATCTAATGTGCCTTTACAATTAATATATATATGGAACTCATTTTGTAATATTTATTTTATATTTTCAATATGGAATTATTTTTCATTGGTTGATTATTCAATCCAGTAATTATTGAGAATATCCAGATACAGATATTACATTGGTATCAAAGCCAACCCTTCCTAGGGCTTCTACTGATCTCCGGCTTGTGGCCAAAATGTTCAAGGTTTCCTTGAATTTAGGTATTTGACCTCACAATGGCTTTTAGCCATCCATATTCAGAGTTTCTCTGGTAAAAATTGGTTTTTGACCAAAAATTGGCCTTTGGCCATTTGAATTTCATTGAAGAAGTATTAATTCCACTCCAAATATGAAGCAAGAACAAGAGGGAAAAATAAAGAATAAAAAAAGAAAAAGCATTATCAACAAAAGAGGGAAAAATGAAGAACAAAAAAAAATAACAAAGAAATAAAAAGTTAGAAAACAAAGTGAAATAGCCCATGGTTTTACGAAATAGCCCATGGTTTCACTTACAATATTTAAATTATAAAGTAGTTTTATAAAATATGCTTTGAGAACAAAGCATCATGAACCGGAAGGCAATGTAACAAACTTAAATAATAACAACAAACAAACAATATATATATATATATATATATATATATATATATATATATATATATATATATATATATATATATATATATATATATATATATATATATATATATATATATATATATATATATATATATATATATATATATATATATATATATATATATATATATATATATATTAAATATCAATATTAATTATTAATATTAATATATATTGATATTAATAATTAATAATTAATAAATGGTTATTAGTAAACTATTCAAAAAAGATGCATCCTTTCATGGATGGTATCCAAAGTGCCTTTCCAATTTATATATATATGGCACTCACTTTGAAATATTTCATCATCATTCATCTTTAATATTTATTTTATATTTTCAATATGGAATTATTTTCCATTGGTTGATTATTCAACTATGTAATCATTGAGAATATCCGGATACAGAAGTTACAAAGTGCTTACAAATTTTAATCTAGGCATATAATCATGCCACTAGAAATAATTGAATGGGATAAGTTATCAAAGGTATTGATTTATCGACTACTGATTCTTGAAGTGTATCTATGGATTCGCTTGTCCATAGACACAAAAACTCCACGAGACTGCACATTAATCATAAGCACTTATTGAAGATCCAAAACCGTGGAAAGGAATGTGCCTTTCCACGGTTTTTAATTTTTTTTTGAAACCTCCAGGTTTCGTCGCAATATCGACAAACTTTCATCGCGGGTATTACAAAACCGTCGAAACCTCGGGTGGTTTTCCACGAATACCGTTGCTATAGCGACGCAGTTTTGTGGAAAAATTACCATTCAAGTTGCAGATTGCGTCGATAGAGATTGATTTTCCACGGTTTTGCATGGAATAAATTTCTATTCAAATTCCAGAATTCGTCGATAAAGAGACGAACGTTTGTCGAAACTATTCCACGGTTTTGCGTGGAAAAAAAATTTTGCCTATCAGTTTTTGGCCATATTTTTGTCGTTATAGGGACGACAATTTTGTTGATAGATCGACGAAACGTAGAAAATGAATTAAAAAAAAAAACAATTTCAAGGCCACCATATAGAAGACACGTGGTGGCCAGTTTTTTGTATCTATATTGACGTCTTATAAATTTCGTCGTTATAGCAACAAAATAAGTGCCAAGAAACATTGCGACCATTATTGTCGCAATTAAGACGACGAAACGTGGAAATAGCAATGAAAAACCGTTGCAAATTTGCTCATGTATTAGTGAAAATGAAACTAAAAAAATATTTTCACAACATTCATTTGAATAGATATCTAACTAAAAATAATCCCTAACCCTAATATTTGGAATAATGTGAGAGGAAAAATCAGTTAGCCTTTCGTGTTCACATGTCGATGTCATTTTCTCCAACTCTAGTGGCAGCCATTGCACTAAAAAGTTCAAGGGCATTTGAGATCAATTGGTGCACATTCTACACGTGGGGAGGGTATAGTGACAAAACAATGCCTTCCACCGTGACTTCTTCTTGAAGATAAATACTACCATATCCCCCTTCTTGATAATGGCCTATTGACATATGGTCGCTCTCACCATTACAACATGCACAAAATATTGTAGACATCAAGAACAACGTAGTTACACAACATATTTTCTTTCAAGACAATTAAGCAAACACCCAGGTATCGATATTACAATTTCACGTCCCTGGCGCAATTTGACTCCTTACTCTTCAATGGGCTAACCTCCAACCATCGCAACAACCCCAATATCCAAATAATGACCAAATTTAATAGTTTCCTCTTCTCGATTGCACATAGAAAACTCAGGCTCTCACAATTAGAATACATACCAGCAAGCAACAAGAAAAAAACGGTTAAACATTTGCCAAGCATTCAATTTGATTCAAAGAAGAAGTTTTTTTTTCTGTATGGGATGCACCCAGCCACAAGGCAAGACCGACTGCTCTTATTGCTAAGCTCTCCCCCGACTAAGGGTCCTCATGGGTTGGTATGTAATTGAACCTGCCTCTTTAATGTCATGGGGTTTGAGTTATCAAACTAGGGTCTCCTCTTTTGTTGGAATTTCAAGCACTAATATCCAATATGTTTTGGTATAGTATCCCTAGGCTAATGGAATTCCATTGTCGAGATAACAATATAATTCCCAATCTCCTTGAGGGAAGCAAAAATATTTTTGGATGCACCCCGCAAATTACATACGACAACATCCTGTGAGGAAAGAAACCGAAAGGAAGGAAACCAGGAGATAAGGTCGGCAAGGTAATAATCTATTGACAATGGAATCTCATATGAGGATTTGTAGCAGTCAAAACTACCACAAAGAGGGCGAGTCATATCCTGCATTTAGCTAATATTTCCATAATCTTGTAACTACTAGTAGGAAATTCTCATTCCTTCATTTCATGAATTGTTGAATTCAACTCAAGATACAATTGGTTGTTAGCCATCTGTTTATTCCCATTCTCATTTGTCTACGCGATTCATTCCCATGATGACAGCAAGAGTCAATTTGATATTTATGCCGCTTAGTCAAGGTTTCTTTTGCCTTTTAATTCGAGAGAAATCCAAAAAATACATTCCCAAACCGAAAATAGATGCTATCATCTCAAATTGAGCATGAGAAGGATAAGGCAAATCGATTTTCCAACGTGTTTATAAGATCAAATTCTTCGGGTTTTGCGCAGTAACGAGAGGAGGTAAGTGCATGGGGATGGACGTATCTACATCATTGCCCATGACAGAGGGAAACCAACAGCAGTGGGTTCAAAAGATAGTGAACCCACCACCAAAGATCAACCCAGTAAAGGAGAAAGAAACCTACCAAGAAGCAAGGAAATAGTTTGTGATCATAAAGGAATCCATGCCCAGGACACGACAACAAGAAGGGAATATACCGAGATATGACTAGACCAAGGGAAAGACTGTGCCCGGATATTAATATATTGTTCAACTATTCCTCGTAAGTTTTGGGGGGATAATGCAGGATGAGGATGCCATGCACAAATTGTGTCAAATACTGGACCAGTGCGCGCAGGAGTAGATTAAGCAAGTAAAACAGTTAGTGTGTGGCCATTTGGGTCGCTGAACATAGGTCCAGATCTTTTAAAAATATATATATATTTTATAGTCGAATTTGATTAGTTTTTAAGTTATTTCATTTTTATGTTTATTTTTTATTTTTCATTTTTTATTTTATTTTAATTTTTTTATGTTTTATTTTATGATTTTTTTTATGTTTTGTTTTAATAATTTTTTATGTTATTTTTTTCATTTTATTATTATTATTCCTACAAAGATAAGAAGAAAAAGTTTTGGTGTTTTTTTTCAATTTTTTTTCCTTCCTAAATTAAAATTAATGAAAACAATTAGCTAATGGATGCTTTGTATGTTGTTATCATTCTTGAAATGGTTTTAAGCATCTTTCTTTATGTTTTTTTAGATCATGCATGCTTATCCACTACTAAAATTAAAGCTTTAACTAAACGTGTTTTATTCCCTTAAACTTACTTACTCTATGTTAATTGAAAATTACTATGATTTGCGTATAATGAAACTTCAAGTGGAACCATACATGTAAAAGAAGTAAAAGATATTTACATCTAATTTCGTAAAATGAAATCTACTATATACAAAAATATGAAAAATTAACTGTTGAAAAAGGTGATTTAGCAAAGTAAAAACAAAAACAAAAAACTGATCTAACCTGATACTTGCTTGGAACCATTGTTCAATGAGGATTTCGTATGCATGATTTTTGTCTTGATTCAGCTCACTCGAAACCTCTTCTTTGTCCTCCTCGATATCTTGTTCTAATAGTTGTTCCTCATTTGATATACATGATTCTTCTTTCACTTCGGGAGGAAGGGTTAAGCTTTTAGCTACTTTCAATATCTCCTCTTCCTGAGAAGTGGAGATCCCGACTTTTGCTAGGATTTGAGTTAGTTGTTCCACACTTACGTGTATCATTAAACTCATATTGTTGGTATTCTTGTACTTCCATATAGTTGAAATAAAAACATCAAAACAAATTGAAATCTAAATATAAAACTATAGAAATAAAACTAATGGAAAAAACAAAATCATTTTTTGTAGAAATGAAAATAATACTCTTCAGAAAAGAGAAAGAAACCGACTTAGAAATCTAGAGAAATCAAAACTAGTGCATAATGAAAGCAAGACAAACTTACAACTACAAAATTGTAAATGAAGAATAATAATAGATAAAGGCACACTTGCATAAAAAACAAATTTACATAAAAGAAATACTCTATCTTGCAGGAAAAGTAAACAATTTGCAGAAAAATAAACACTCTTACATGAAAAGTAAATCACGCTTACGAATAGGAAACTTATTTATATGCAAAGGGAAAAACAAGGATTTTGGGTCACCCACCAAAGTGGATGCGTCAGGTTGTTACACTACAAAAATTCCATAGTGAAGTCTTCCTTGCATATTATCATTTTCCCTCCCCCTTGTTGTGTAATATAAAAACAACCTATCTACCTACCTAAACTCTGATCTCCTTTTAGCACCTCCCCGGGAACGGTGCCAAAAATGTGGATGAAAAGTATTAAATGATTAATAAACTATCCAATGATTTAAATTGTAAACCCGAGGAGAGCGTAAACTTATGAGGTACGGAAAAAATATATGCAGGGCCAGAGTAACACTAATTTAATCTAATATATCATGCGACTCAAATAAAAAAACACATGCGATTGAAATTGAAAATGCATGCGACTAAAATCTAAGAAAACACATGCGACTGAAATTGAACCTAGTTTACGAAAGAAGAAAATTGCATGAAAATAAATTTAAGTCTAGGAGAGCATGAAGTTGCATATAATGAAATCAACTAAGAAAACATGAAATCCATTAACAATTCAAAATAACAAATCTATTAAGGAGAAATCAAAATATTTACTCTAAAACATCAATCCTATTACAAAATGATAAGATCCATGACTAACTCTCAAAGAGACTTTACATCAATTATTTCTCTACTTCCACATTACTAAAGAGGCCTCTCCTCAAATGAAGAGAGAGCTCATACTTATACATGATTTGCTTTGAAAATAGGATAAATGTAGATCCACTATTCTCTCAATCTATTTTCCTTAATTACAAAATATTTATCCCTTTAAATCCTCACAAATCCTCTCATGATATTCCTCTTTGGAATTATCTTGAATATTTATCTCCAAATACTGAAAAGATGGAGGATATATTTGAGAAGATTTTGAATAATCCTTTTGTTGAAAATACTCAAATATTCCTACACATCACAAAGCTCACACAACTTTGACTCTATAAATGAAAAACATGTTATTTTTCTTAGTATTTAATCATAAATTCTCTTAAAATACTAAAAAATAAATAAAATGGAAAATAACAAGGTAACCCATATTTATTTATGAAAATGGTACAAAGAATGGTTAATGGAGTGATGAATAGGGATGAATGTGAGGAATAGTGAAGGAAAAATAGAATGAAAATGTGACATTTGGGTGACCAAACAATTTGCACAAAAGAAAGGTATAGATTTTGATAAAATATTTTCTCCTGTCGCTAAATTGACTTCAATTAGGAATATTTTAAGTCTAGTGGTAGCAAAAGATTTTCATCTTGAAAAGTTAGATGTAAAAACAACCTTTCTCCATGGGGATTTTGAGGAAGATATTTATATCCATCAACCACAGGGGTATGAGGCCAAAGTGATGGATAATTTGGTTTGTAGGTTGAAGAAGAGCTTGTATGGATTGAAGCAAGATCCAAGGCAATGATACTTAAAATTTGATAAGTTTATGACAAAACAGGGTTATAGTAGATGTCATTCTGACCACTGTGTTTATTTCAAGAGGCTAGATAATTGAAGATATATTATCTTGTTATTGTATGTGGATGACATGCTTGTTGTAAGGTCTAACATGGAGGATATAAATGTGCTCAAAAGGAAACTACCTAAATCATTTACGATGAAGGATTTGGGTGCTGCAAAGAAAATCCTGGTATGAGAATAACAAGAGACAGGAAAAACCACAAATTGACATTGTATTAAGGTGAGTACATAGAAAAGGTGTTGGAGAGGTTTAGAATGCAAAATGAAAAACCGGTTAGTACACCTTTGGCCCATCATTTCAAACTAAGTAAGGAGATGTGTTGGCAAGACACAGGAAGAGATAGAATACATGTCCAAGGTTCCCTATTCATGAGCAGTTGGCAGCTTGATGTATGCCATGGTGTGCACAATACTAGATATTGCACATGTAGTGGTAGTTGTGAGCAGGTATATGAACAATCCAAGTAAAGCGAATTAGAAAGCAGTGCAATGGATTCTTGGGTATTTGAGAGGTACCACTTCTTGTGCATTATGTTTTGGAGGTTCAGACATTGTTTTACAAGGATTGTTGATGCAAATATGGTAGGTGATCAAGACAACAAGAGGAGCACCACATGTTATGTGTTCATTATGGGTGGAATAATAGTAAGTTGGATTTTGAAACTGCAAAAGGTTGTTGCACTTTCAACAATAAAAGAAAAGTATGTTACTGCTACAGAGGCTAGTAAAGAGAATCTGATTTGGTTGCAGAGGTTCATGGAGGAATTCTATAAGACAAGGGAGAATAGAAGGTTGTACCGTGATAGCCAGAGTTCCATTCATCTTGCAAAGAACACAACCTTTCACTCGAAGACTAAACATATACAAATCAAGTACCATTTTATAATATCTATTCTGGAAGATGAACTGTTAAAATTGGAAAATATACATACTAGCGAGAATCCTCCAGACATGTTGACAAAGGTAGTAACCAAAGAGAAATGGAGTTCCTGTTCAGTTTCAAATGGCCTTCAAGTATGAAGGTGAAGATGAGAAATTGGCCAAGTCCAAGGCTCAAAGCATAATCTAGAAAGTGCAACAACGATGGATTTGTTGTGATATGTATACAAGTGGGATATTGTTGGTTGTGGAACCTGATCTTACAGATTCGTAGATTTTATTGTTCAACTGTGTTTGTACCCTAGTTTTATTGTATACTCATCTCAGCAGGGGGTCCAAGGGCCAGTAAGGGGCTCTAGGGAAACACCTCTTAAAGAAATGTTTGGGATGTTTGTTGGAAAACACTTTATAAAACTGTGGTATTGGGTGACCTGTGGTATTTTCCCATGGTAATTCCCCTATAAAAGGAAAGCAATGTAACACAACTATGTATTGTATTGGAGCATTGTAAAACAATATTTGTGATTGTGTGAGAGAGACTGTGAGAGAATGAAGAGGAAGTGTAGTGGGGTTTCTGCAGGTTGTACCCTTTCATTTTTATGGATGGTATAATAATAAAGGACTGTCAATTTATGTGTGGATGTAACCCATCTTGGATGAACCACGTTATATCTGTGTCTCTCCAGTAATGTATTTTAATATTTGCATATTGTATATTGTTTATTTTTATTTCTCTGCGATTATGTTTTCATAAAAATCCTTTCAAGAAACCCTTGAATGTGGTAAGATCATGTGTGAAGGATACCATGTCACATGGTGCTCATGCAATGGGCCATCCTCCAGAAAACTCACACTTTTCTGGCTCCCCATCTGGGATATATACTCCATATTTAATTTAGTCAATAAAAATAAAAATATTTCATTTCTCTAAAGTGGTTGAATATGATAATAATGTAATGATCCTACTTGAAAATGTGGAGAAATGCACAAATTGGACAAATTCGGAATTAACTCGTTATGACTCTAGGGGGTTCCAAATGGAACTAAATGGTCCCAAATTTGAAATGCACTAATATGGGGAGTATTAATACCTATCAATAGACTCTATGAACATATTTAGGACTAAATTTAGACCTCTACAAATTTTTTTGGGTCTAATGGAAGAAAGAGCAAAATTACTAGGAAATTGTGTTTAAATCCCCCCTAGGGTGTAGGCCAAATTGGCTTCCCAACTCATGTATGGCCCTCCCAAATTGTTAAGAAGAGTATAGGGACAGATAATCGGACAACAGGGGTTTTCATTACACATGGTTATTAGTTATGCAAACTGGTTATAGAGTACAACATTCATATGATAACTTTCACTGAAATTGCTTAAGGGGAAATGACATTGCTAGCTCCATTTTAACATGACATGATGAATGGAGGCCATATAAAGAATATAAATTTCTTCCTAAACAAAATTTAACATCAGATAAATTTCTTAATACAAATCAGATATATAACTCCTTCGAAATGGAATTGAAACACATGAAAACTAGTTAATCAATAGCTTGGAAATGTGGGCATGTTTTCATATGTATTTCTAAGATTTATACTTACAGAGCATAGTTACATAATATTATATATCCAAACATCGTGTATCCAATTTTGGGCATCAACTAGACTCAACCAAGCACTAGCACCACTCAAACAAGTGCATCATCACATAAGATAATGGGGAATGGTGAAGTAGGAATGAGAGAAGGGGGGAATAGATAGTCTCGAACTATATCAACCGTCAATATGAAACTAAAACACTTCATTCAAATTCAAATGAGAGGTCTTGTTTGCCTCTCCATCAACCAACTTGGAAAGGAATCTAACTCCCTCAAAATTGGTTCACAAGTAGGGAGAATGAACACTCACTGTGCAATGGACAAGCAAGAGCTCTCCAAAATGAAAAAGGAAAATTAGTAAATGATGAAAATCCATTATTATTCCTCATAACATCATTTTATTAATTTTATGAGGCCTAATAAGTTCGAGTTTCCCTCCATAGGATTCGTCCAATTCATCTTAGTGGTTTAGTAACTCGTATGACACTTGTATGATCTTCCTCATGCTCTAATTCTTTCCCCAATTCGAATGGATTCCTCTAACCCCCAAATGCACCCACTTGGTGGCTATTTTTATCCCTGTAATTTAATAATTGTCATAGGAATGCAACCATGTCTAAATTTGTCATATTTGTCATAGAATCTTTCATCATTTGTTGTCATAGAGTGCATGGAATCTCCTTCCAAGTGGCACATAATGTCTTCTTAGTCTCTTCCTCTTCCATGGGAGTTACTTCCCCTTACCAATTCGACTTTTTTGGCTCATGATATTCTAATTGACACCTTTTCACCTCCCAAGAACGTTTCATTTCCCATGGATTCGAATTTGGATGAAGGTCATGCCAAGTGTAAGGGGGAATCTAGCCACCCAAGGATTCCATGAGCCTCCAAGTGTCTCCATTAACCAATGCCACCTTATTTTCTTCACATTTATTATTTTTTGCACCTAGAAATCCCACTTTGCTTATAATCCTACATAGTAATCTCACATTGCCTTTCAACCTCCCAGAAAGCCTAACTTGAGTCACCTCGGTCATTTTTTTCCATACCTTGAGAGACCGGTGCCTTTATGCTTTGTACACAGAGTGTCGACAGTGCTCCTCATAGTGGACCCATAAGCATTGTTGTCCTCCTTCTTTGACAAAAACCCTAGGTTAGCGCCTTTGTCATTTCTACTAGGAGCGTCGATGGTCAAAAGATGAGAAAAAAACTTAGGTTTTGGAAGCTTCCATGTGGAAGCCTCCATGGAGTGGAGTCAATTCCTACACATTTGGCAGAGGTGGAATTCGCTTCCCTCACCTATAGGGGTCTCATTTTATCCATTTTCTAAGTCATCTCATGAGTTCTAGGCATATAAATGAAGCCTTCATGATGATACTAAAGGAGGCCAGAAAAAACACCCTTATGATGTTAGTTTGAAGTCTGAAACAGAGGCAAAGTAGAGTACACTTATCGTTGGAGAGATATTCATAGTTATAGAGGATTGTAGAAATTCTTGTAGAGATTGAAGCCATCGACATCAAGGCTTTTTGGTTGTACTTCTTTCTCTTTCATAATTAATACAAAGACATTCCCCTTTCCTATATTTGATGTATTGGTTTTAATTAGATATTATCAGATTCCTTGATCACTAATATGAAATAATCAATTTACCATGATGATATCATCTCATTTGTTTGTCTTCTGATCTATGTTGCAGGTACTGAACCATTGCAAGGACTTTTGGAGAGAAGATAAAGATATCCAAGGTTGAGGTATAGTGTATTTCATGTTAGTTAATTTGATTATTTAAGGGAAGGATATGTTGTTGTGTCTTTTTGTTTGTATTTGTGATTTACATTTGCAAAGGAACAAACAGTGTCTACGCTAATTGAGAATTCCTGATAACAAAACTGGTGACCATACTAGGGACAACTTAATCCGGTCAGATCTGGGGAAGATCCAGTCAGATCTGGTGCAGATCCAGTCAGATCTACAAACTTCGGTAACCATTCCATATATGAAGGTTATTTTCTCTCTTTTTGGTTATTACAGCTAACAAGGTAAACCATATATCTTACATTTCTGATTATTGCCTCTTTTCTGAGTAATTCTTACCTTTTTCAGTCCAACTTAGTATTTTCTAGTTTCTTCTGCATGCCTATAGACTTTCAGTCTATTGTTTGATCAGCGCCTTTCTCTTTGGCTGACAGAGTGCCAACCCTCCCAGGGAATTTTTTCCTTCTTTGTCCAGTGCGCTGACAGTGCCTTCTTCCTTAACTTACAGAGCACCGATGATGCCTATGTGCACAAGGATAAAAGCACCATTTCAGCCTACAACACTCTCGAGCAGTGCTCCTCAACGCACCAAGGTAGGCCTTTAAACTGCTTGTTTAATCAATTTTCCTTTCAAATTTTTAAACTATCTTATTCTCTGAAGATTTTTAGTGTGGTTTGCTTGTTCGCTTGCTGTCTAAGTTTGCTGGTCTTTGTGAATCTGATTCTTTGTTTGAGCTCAGATCCAAAAAAACTTTATCTTCTTCATTGTCATAAACAAAAGTGGAAAAATAGTTCATTTTTGGTTTTTTAGTGAAGTATCTGAAAAATTTTCTTTTGAAAAAGAAAACCTATAGCCTCTTCCTAGAAGATTAGTTTCTTTTAAAACTAATTTGTGTGCCTCATATTTTCTAGAAAAATACAAAAAGAATCGTGTTATTTTCCTCTTGGTTATGCTTAAGAAAATTTCATTTTCATTTGCATGAGTGATTTAGAAGAATAGGTCTTTTTGACATTGTAGCAAAAATTAATTTTGCATGCACGTTAGAGGCTCAGTTTTCTTTTTTGCATTTCAGAGACTTTTTGAGTGCTTGTTTGAAAAAAAATTGTGTTTGAAAGAATTCTCTTTTGCATATCTTGATTAAGATCTTGTTGTGATTGCTGAAAGTGGCATTTTTTTGGTATGTTTTTGAAAGAAAGAAAAGGTCTCTTCCTTACCCTAATTAGGTCTCATCGAAGTCAAAGAAGTGTTTTTGCATATAGATTTAATTGTATTATTGGAGACAACACCTCACAAACATTCACCTAATCATCCAGATAAAATTAATGGTAGCTTTAGGTCTAAAAATTGTATAGAAATTTGAGTGATAGGTTAGCGACATGTTCGGGAGTCCTAAAACGTAGGAGTTGTCGTTATTTGTCCGCACTACAACCTGGGACTCGCACGGTTCTTCCACGTACCATCGATATATCGAACGGCCTTTCACATACCCTTGAGGTATATAGAAAGGTACTTCACGTACTCGATTGTATATAGGAAGGCCCCTTGTGAACGGTTGTGCATTAGACAACACTACCACCGATTTGAGCTCCCACGTACCTTGCATATTTCGGGAGACCCCACTAGGATACCTTGTCCATCTAAGAAAAACCATTTGGCCATCTTATGTGGAGCAATACACTGAAAACATCATTCAGGGAGATTACTATGCACGTACCCTTCTGGTATATCACGAGTTGCACCTACTTGACAATCCTGGTGAGAGACCGACTATTCTGAACCCGTCCTATCACTTAAGACTGCTTGTGACCTTTAGCTATGTGTAGGTTTGTTTGTATGATTTTTCCTCCTTTTTTGACCTAGATTAGAAGACTTTTGGCCACCACCATGGCTGAGCAAATTGCGCAGTGTCAATCCCACATATTGCAAGGTTTACCTCCTGACTCTCCTCCAGCCGTGGAAGGACAAGAAGGGGTAACCATGGAACGACCAGCTTCGGCTGAAGCTCGTATGGAAACCACTCCAGCTACTAAACCTAGATAAGATTTCTCGGTTTATGACAACCCTTTGTTCCAGCTAACTCCTAAAGCTAATACATCCTTTCACTTTCCAACAGAGGGTCGACCTGGCTCATCCGATTGGACTGGGAATCATCCTCCTGATGAAACTATAGGGGTAGAATATGGCCCAAATGTTCCTTTCTGGATAAAATCCCTAGGAAAAACTATTTTTGGATATGGAATTGCTACCACTGAATTGGAGCCTGACATACTTGCTCTATTAATAACGAGATTTCAAAATACTCTGTAAGAAAAATACTTTTCCCAAGAATATTTTGATCGTATGTGCAGCAGTGCGCACAAGCTGAAGAACTTAAAAAGAGAGGTGCTTCTCCTCATCCCAACCCTTCAAGAACTACCCAACCTAGATATCATGCCCTGTCATCACCACATGTAGCTTAACTTTTGTAATTAACAACTCAAAATTTGGTTACGCAGAACCTGGTTTCCACCCCATCTCCTGTTCATAATCCAATCCAAACACCCTCTCCCAGTTAGAATTCCCCATGTATTCCAGACTATCCAAAAAATTCTGCGCCTCGAGGGCAGCCCCCAGTTCAAACTTCATTTCCTACTAGAGGGACTATTTCTAGCATGGGGAAAAACTTACCTACTAGACCACCAACATCAAACTACCCTCCTCCCAGTTCCACTACAGTTGTTCCTCCTTCCTGTAAGGGAGGGACCTCATGGATCCCACCTACCATTACTCTAATTTCTTGGGCATACACATACCCCAGGAACTAACCCCCCCCCCCACCACCTCAATCGGCTTATCAACCTATTCTTCCAGGGGGGAACCTATCCCGGAATTCCCTACCCTGGAAATGCCTTTGTACCATGGGGCAACCAAACTAGTCCAATGTTCCATCTTCTGGAGGAGCTTATGTCCCTACTGTGGGCCTCCACCTGGAGGACCCCCACCTAGAGGACCTCCTGGAGGACCTGGAGGACCTAGTGGACCTGGTGGAGCTGGTGGATCTAGTGGGACCTGGTGGAGCTGGTGCACGTCTGGTGGATCCAGTGGACTACCACCTGGTGGATCCGGTGGACTACCACCTGGAGGATCCGGTGGACTACCACCTGGTGGATCTGGTGGATCTGGTGTACCACCACCTGGAAAACCTAGTGGATCTGATGGATCTGGTGGACCACCACCTGGTGGACCTAGAGGACCAGGAGGGTCCAGAGGATCTGGAGGAACCCTCCCTAGAGGACCACCTCCTTCGGGTAATCCTTCATCTGAGGGACCTACGAATAACCAACAACCTAATCAACAAGCCTTGAAGTCATCATCCATACCTATTCATCAATCTGCCTACAGTCCTACTGGTCAACAAATGCCATATCAGTACTACCAGTACCCGCAACCCAATCAACAATTGCCATTTTTGGCAACAATAGATTTTCCAGATTTGTCTAGATTGATCAATGACCCAATTCATCATGACCCCTATTGGCCTACTATTTTGGTCAAATTACCTTCCGATATACCCAAATTTGATGGCAAACCTAGTGAAGATCCGAAGAACCATGTGATGACTTTTCATCTATGGTGTTCATCCAATTCTTTGATGGATGGTTCGATTAGTCTTTGATTATTCCAAAGAACTCTCACAGGCATTGCAGCCAAATGGTATATAGAGTTACCACAACACTCTTTTTGGGATTTTAATGCTCTAGCTATGGATTTCTTAATGCACTTTCAGTTACCCATCTGGTATGAAACAGGTACAGACCTATTGACCTCGCTTCGATAGACCACATCAACCCACATCTCCAATCATATCCATGAATGGAGAAGAAGATGTAGGTTAATCAAGGCCCCCATTCATGATCAGTTACTAGCTGATTGGTTTACAAAGTCTTTACTTCTGCCCATTGCTAGAGATGTTTCCATGGGAGGTGTTGTTACCAAGGATCAGGCTATTAGCTCCGCTCAGTACCTTGATTTGGTTTATTCCCAATCAGGCACTTTGTATGATTTGATTCCTCATGCTTCTTGGCCCAAAACTAATCCATCAAGACCCGCAACTGAACCACCCGCTGATAGCATACTTGGTTCAATTCAGACACAAACGGGGCCAAAATCTTCTAAGAAGCAAAATCAAACTGCCTCACCAACAATTCCACCTTCCAAAACTGCACCCTCCCCTGTTGTTTCTGCTAAAGTAAATGCGGTTCAAACTGCTGAATCTTTCGGTGGAAAGAAGAAAGGGAAAAATAAATTGAAAAAACTTGATAACCAATAGGAGGGTAATAAATTGCAAAATTCGGATGTTGATTCAAAGAATAAAAGTAAGGTAAAATATCATTGCTTAATCTGTGGGGGGGATCATTTCACTAGGGAATGTCCTCGTCGGGAGGAAGTTAGTAAATTTTTGAAAACTTCACCCACCTATGCAGTTCTTAAAGATCCTCCCCCCCCCCCCCCCCCCAACAGCAATTAATTGATCATCAATCCTTGCATGGGTCATCTTCATCCACTGATGAGGTTAGAATGATGTCTAGTGAAATGCTTAACTTAAACACAAGATCACATAGTTATGACCCTCCTCAAAAAAACAAATCTGATGAAGTTCAACGTGAAAAACCTTTAGCTTCCACACCTCCTCCTAGTAACGGTATTCACATTGAAAAACCTATTCCAGAAGCAATCGTTCTCCCACCAAAGGGTACTCTACGTAAGTCCATCATCAATCCTAACGCTTGTGCCACCCAATATTATAATATTGTCGAATATTTGGCTCATGAACCTTGCGCTATGTCGGTTTTAGAGGTACTTCAAACCTTCCCTACCCAACAAAAAAACTTTCTTACTACTCTTGGAGCCATGGATCCCGAGAATAGTAACATCATCACTTTCAAACTAGATGATTTTAAGACAAGAATCTCACATCAATTAGCTTTCCAAATAGCTACCAAAATTTCTAGAAAGACTATCCATCATACCATTTTGGACGAGGGTGCCTCTACATCAGTCATGTCTTTATCTTGTTGGAGAGCCATTGGTTCTCCGGAAATCAACCATTCACCTACCACCCTCAAGGCTTTTGATGGTTGCGGCTTTCAACCCTATGGATTACTACCTGCCATCCATGTTGAACTGGGGGGCAAGTCAATCTCCATTCACATTGAAGTTGTCGATGCTCCTTTGGATTACAACTTACCCCTAGGTCGTAACTAGTTTTATGTTATGCAAGTTGTAGCATCGACCATTTTTCGGATCATCCAGTTCCCATTCCAAGGAAAGATTGTCACTGTTGATTAGTTAGATTTCATCATGCCTAGTGCCATAACAAATGATGCAAATAACATTTCGCTCCTTAATACCCCACAGTATAAGGACATTGGAGTAGGCCTTATCAAAGACTCTTCATTAATGGGAGTCTTTCCCTTATCAAATCCTCCTCCTGCTTCACAAACTGCATCTATTAACATTATTTCTACCTCTCATATAGACAAAGGAAAAGGAATTGCTGATGAATCAACATATTTTTCCCCTTTTGAAGAAATTTACAATGCAATCCAAGCCGCTAGTGACCCCGCCATCAATGACCATTTGTTGGTGACCTCAGACCATTATCACATGCCATACTGGCTTGAACCCCCCCCATCTCTAGATTATCTTTCACATACACTTCCTACAAATGAATCCATTATGGAAGTCATGTCAATAGACGAGATGCCTTGAAAAGTCCATCATCATCGATCTTCTTTCCTTCTTCCTTTCCATACAGTAGAAGAACACTTTGCCCTAGCTCTTTCATCTGATATAATCGTGGATCCTTAGTCTCCCATCCTCACTCATGGTGTCGAGTCTGAACGAAATATATGTAATATTACAAAAACCATGCTCGTGGACATATCAGTCAAACCAAGCAGAGTCAGATAACATTTACATAGGTCAGAACTCTTCACCTGAAGAGGTTCAATCATACATGGCCTTATTCAAGGAGTTTAGGGATGTCTTCGCCTGGACATATGAAGGAATACCAGGGATTGATCCCTCTATTGTTGTCCATGAGATAAAAACTTACCCTGATGCAAAGCTAGTCCTCCAAAAACTACGACAGGTTCATCCGCGAAAAGCAGCCGCCATTAAGGAAGAAGTTGAGAAACTTCTGAAGGATGGTTTCATTTACCCCGTACCATTAACTGAATGGGTGTCCAGCATAGTTCCTGTGAACAAAAAACAGGGCACCATTAGGGTTTGCATCGACTTTAGGGATTTAAATAGAGCTTGTCCAAAAGACAACTTTCCCACTCCCTATATCGATCAGATAATTGACAACTGTGCCGAAAGCGTTATTTTTTCCTTTATGGATGGCTTCTACAACTACAATCAGATTGAGATTCTCCCATCTAACCAACACAAGACGACATTAATTTTCCCTTGGGGGACTTTTGTTTATCGTAAACTGCCCTTTGGTTTAAAGAATGTTGGCGCGACATTCCAACGCGCTATGTCATATGCTTTTCATGACATTAAACATATTGTGGAACCTTATCTTGATGACCTACCTACTCATTCCAAGCAGCAGGACATCCATGTCGATCATCTAAGAGCCATTTTTCTTCGATGTTGTCCTTTTAATATTCGTCTAAATACCCATAAATGTGTTTTTTGTGTAGAAGCTAGCCGACTTCTTGGCTTTATTGTTTCTAAAGATGGCATCTGTATCAATCCCTTGAAAATTGAAGCTATCTTAGCCCTACTTGCTCCCATGAACATAATTGAACTCCAAAGTTTTCAAGGGAAGGAAAACTTTCTACATTGTTACTTCTGCAATTATGCAGAAAGGACACACGGTTTCATGAGGTTGCTCAAAAAAGATACCCCTTTCGTCTGGGATGATTTCACGCAACATGCGTTTGATAATCTTAAGCATGCACTTACACATGCACAGGTGTTGCAACCACATAATTATGCTAAGGACTATTCCTTGTATGTGGCTACATCCTTATCTACCATTGGCATGGTCCTTGTTCAAACAGATGAACACGACCAGGAACATGTGATTTATTACGCCAGTAAGAGTCTTCTAGACTCTGAAATTCGATATTCACATGTGGAGAAACTTGCTCTGGCCACGGCCATCACGGTCCAGAAGTTTCATCATTATATTTTGATTCGCACCACCACTGTTTACATGGATTCCAACCCCATGTACTACGTTCTTACACGTCAAGTGCTTCGGGGAAAATACCCACGTTGGATTGTGATTCTCCAAGAATTTGAGTTAGAATTCACCAAAAGCATTTCTAAAAAGTCTCTTGTTTTTGCATAGCTTATATGTGACCTTCCTCGTACTACAGAGGATATAGAACCCTTCGATTCATTGCTCGATGAATCATTGTTTTTCATTAGTATGAATGATCCATGGTATGGAGACATCATTTTGTATCTCTAGACCTTACAATACCAGCCCACTGCTTCTGGAGATGAATATCGTCGCATTCGCCACCAGGCCAAAATCTATCTTATCCTGAATGATACCCTCTAGCGCCATGGTGTCGATTCCATATTACGACGTTGCCTTACATACGAGGAGGCTGAGACCGTTCTAAATGATTTCCACGCTGGAGCTTGTGGCGGTCATCTATCTGGGTTGGCTACTGCCCAGAAAATCTTGCGTGCAGGGTATTTATGGCCCTCTATTTTCAAAGATTGAATTGAAATAGTCAAGAAATGCCCACCATGTCAAATGTTCACTTCAAAGAAATGCACCCATCCATCTCCGCTCCATCCCATTGTAGTAGTTGGCCCCTTTGCAAAATGGGGCATAGATTTTGTGCACTGTAGACCTGCCTCAGCTGGGGGGCATGGCTACATTATTGTGGCTGTGGACTATTTTACAAAATGGGCTGAGGCTATGCCCACATATGCTTAGGATGACAAGACTGCTGCACTATTCTTATTCAACCATATCATTGCTAGATTCGGGATTCCTAGAGCCATCGTGACCGATCATGGATCACATTTTCAAAACAAAATGATGGATGAGCTCAGTGCGAAATTAGGGTTTCATCACAATAACTCTACACCTTACTATCCTTGGGTCAATGGCCAGGTTGAAGCTATAAACAAAGTATTAAAAATGATGCTTCAGTGGATGGTAGGGAAATCCAAGTCAAACTGGCATTTGCATCTTTTCTCGGCACTCTGGGCCTATAGGACTACTGTCAAAACTTCCACCGGTTTTACACCTTTCCAACTAGTATACGGGTTGGAAGCAACTCTCTCGATAGAGTGTGAGATCCCTTCTTTAAAACTTGTTGTGGAGCTATTACCCAACACTACTATAGACGAAGAAATATTCATGTATCTAAACAAACTTGATGAAACTCGAAGTGATGCTTCCTTAGCTAATGAGGCACATAAGCAAAGAATGAAAGTTCAATATGACAGGACTATTCAACCTCATTCCTTCAATGAAGGAGAACTGGTCTTAACTTATGACCAAAAACATGACAAGCTGGGGAAAGGAAAATTTTAGTCTATGTGGCATGGGCCTTATATTGTCATCCGCGTTTTAGAGAAAGGGGCATATGAGTTGGTTTACTATGATGGGCTACCTTTGGGAGAGCCCCAAAATGGGCTCTACCTTAAAAGATACTATGCCTAGGTCATCTAGCATAGGGTCTTTGTAAATATTGTTTATAGTTTGCTATGTGTCTAAGATTTTAGAGGTGTGTCTTTTATGTGATTTAAAATGTGTTTTTCATAAAACCCTACTTATGTATGTCTTTTGTCTGATGGACATATGACTTATTTCACTGGTTTTGCTGATGGTGCTAATCGATATACACTTAACCTTGCATCAACAGCCTAGATTCTGTACTCTCCTACAAGTGAGCTGGTGAGTTCAGGGGGTGTTCTTTTAGGTCCCTCCACCAATAATCTGGTGGAATACCAAGCCGTGATTGGATTGTTTATGGAAGCCCTAGCTAATGATGTAAGGGAAATTACGGTTTACCTAGACTCTGAACTAGTTGTTCAACAACTTAATCGAGTCTACACCATCCGAAATCCCCTGCTTCTTCGTACTTTATGAAGAGTTAGGTTATTAGAGAGGTATTTTGAGCAAGTTACATATCAACACATTCTGAGACATTTAAATGCTGTGGAAGATTTCCTAGCTAATTATGTCTTAGATTGGCATATTGCTCAAACATAAAAAAGTCTATTTGAAATATAGAGAGCATACATGTAAATTCATAAGTAGATAATCATTTCACACATCAAATTTGTCGCACACACAACTGTAAATATAAAATTTTGTCATATATAAAAACTGTAGCACCAAGATACAAAATTGGGCTGAAGCATCTCTAGCTTCAATGCCCTCAAAGTTCAGGACTGTAAAAAAAGTTCTGAATACACATATACATAGGGAAAAATATGAAGCTTCGAATCTTTCAGTAGTACATATACAAAAAGTGAGGATCAAAGCAGACTAATCCTCGTGATGCTCATGATAGCACGCAATGTCTTTGGCCACTCTGTGGAGTAACCTAGAAAATCGTCCAGAAACACCTGCAGTATGGCGCTGATAACACCTAGGTGCCTCATCAGTCATATCGGGGATACCCATGGTCAAACGCTCTAGGTTCTCCTCGAGATCTTCAAGCTCTTCATCAGCTTTGGACTGATATACCATCATGACTCTAGTACCGACTCACCTAGCAATAGGTGACATCCCTACTTGATGTACAGATCCAATGTCTGCAGGGAAACATTTTCACTTATCTCAGTACTACAAAATAAAAATGAAATAAAATACCAAAACTAAAAACACAAGTTGATAATGTCTTTCCTTACCTCGGTCATCCCATACTTCTCCCTCATTTAAGAAAAGATCTGGGTCATCACGGAAATCTACCCCCTCCTAGGAATAATCCTCAACCATGAGTAACTGGTTTCTCAACCAGCCAAAGAAGCTAGATCCGTAACTGACCTTGGGTCCTCCACCACCAAGGCGGGGCATGGAAGTAACCCATGCAATCATCCTGGGATCCTCAGGCTCAAGCCTGGTAATAGTCACATGTGGCCTCATATGAGGCACCCGATGTAAGATGAAAGACGCTATCACCGCTCCATAGCCAAACTGCTTCAATGTTCCTCTCTTGCATTTGTTTAACTGATTTTTCAGACATACCAGCATGCCCTCACACCAGTTAAAGATGGTGGGATCTGTACACTGCAAAGCATATAGCATATGTGATCTAGTAGTAAGGTGGGAATACCTAGTTACCACCACCTTGCCGATAGTGTATACCACTGTCCTCAAGGGGAGATCTACGATGGAATTGATCTGTAGCTTCCCGGATTGATACTATGTACCTAGTGCACAGTACTGGTCAATAATATCAGCCAAGGAGGTCTCACCTCCTCCTTCCCTAGATAGAGCTACTAGGCTTCCCCTCATGGACAATGCAGTCAGAAAATAGATATCCTCAATCTCTATGGGTAAGATATGGACCCCCACCACAAAATGTTGTTGATCAAGATCCCACATCCCTATGATATACTCTAGCAATCGGATGTGTGCTTTCATACCGGGTACCCGAAAGTATTTCAGAAGCTCGCAGTTCCGTAGAACCTCAATAGTGGCTAGATCATTGGCAGCTTGGTTGTCTGGAACTTCATGTTCCCTTTCCTTCCAAATCACCAGGATACACCTGTAACACACAAAATTCATCATTAGAAATCACATCATGTTTGAAAAGAGGAAAGAATTTGAATAAAAAATTGTAAAGCAAGATAAAAAGCATAAAATTGATTCTTTTTTTATGGATTAGGGTTTTTTGCTCTCTTCATAAGGGAGCAGCGGAAACGTTGTCCTTTTCCCACAGAGCACCAATAGCGCTGCTAGCCTTTCCCCACAGAGCACCGACAGCACTTCCATCTTTGGCTCGCAAGGCACCGATGGCCTATCGGTTGTGGATAGAGCGCCTACGAAACACCTGTCCTAGCCTGACAGAGCGCCATCGCATGCTCTTCCTGACGGCCAAGAACCCCTACGGTCAAAAAATTTGGTTTTCAATTGGTAAAAGACCTCTTCTAAGATGGTCGAATTCACCCTATCCATTTCAAAATTGCACTCTATCCGATACCTTGGCTTTCAAGCAACTTAAAATAATTTTAGGAACATGAATTAAACCATGGAAGAAGAAATAAAATGGCATTTCTTGAACATAAAAGAAAAAAGATCAAAACACTTACCTCTTCCATGAAGAATGAAGGACCAATGAAGTGAGGAACCCTTGCAAAAACACCAATGGAAACTCTTGCTATCAATCCAACTACCAAAACTCTCAATGGTAAAAATCAAATGGTAAATATTTCTTACCTACTCTTTCTATTTATAGAATATTTGGAGTTTTCAAAAATTCATTATAATTTATTTATTTTGAAATCCAAATTATTTCATTGAAAGTGGGTTTTTACTTTTTACTTTATATAGTTATGGTAAAATGGCTTTTAATGGTGTTTTTTGAGTTTTTTCAGGTCAACATTGGGTTTTGGCTACGATGTAAATCTATTTTAGTCTTTTTCGAGCTTAGAGCAAAAATGAAAAAGTACCGAGCGTCGTTATACACTTTTTTCATGCTCGTTAAAATTTCAGTAGAAAGGTGTCGAGTCTACTTTTTCGCTTTTTCAGACTCATTAAAAGTGGATTATGAAAAAGGAACCTAGTTAAGGAGTTATATTTAAGCTCTTTTCAGTCTCCTCAAAACACAAAAATATTTCCAAGCAAACTTGTTACGTTCACGCTTGTAAAAGAATCAAAACGACCGACTAGTCAGGGGTAGGTTATCTCTTTTTCGAGCTGACTAGCCTTATTTACAAAAAAGGACCTTTTGGAGTCTTCTTAGTCATTTCAGACTCTCTAAATATGAAACGACAAATGAGTTTACTTTGATCAGACTCATAAAACTAAACGATGAAAGACCCTATTTGGGAACGAACCCCTCCTTTCTCAGGTTCGTGAAAAATATGAGAATGGACTTGTCATTTGATGAGCTTTAACGAGTGTTTGTTACCCTATTTGGACTCGTAAAAATGAAAAGAGGCACTCACCTTTCGAGGTGGGGAAATTAAAGGAAATGGGAATGATTTTCATTTGTTTTTTTTTTTTATGGCAGTAATCTACAGTCTACCTTTGAACATGGCACCTATCTGCATTTGCATATTTGAACAGTTGGGTTTTCAGCTTGTCTCTGAGTCAGTCCACTTTTGTGAGTCACTCGACTCCTTTAAGTCAATTCAAAGAATTCTCTGTCGTATTCCTTGCATTACACCTGGTTCTATTCTCGTTCGATTCAATGCTACCAATTCATGTGTCATGCTACCAAATTGTTCAAAGGATGTCTCTCCCAGAAAAATAACTAATCAATAACTTTACTTGTCCTTAAAAGTCAGTCGTGTCTAAGTCAGTTACATTACTTCAAATCAACTTTTGTTCATAGTTTCATTTTGCTGATGTGGGAATCGTCATGGCCCTCCTGTGACAAGTCTATTCCTGTCGACTTCCAATCATTATCCAGGAATTAGACCTAAAAACCTAAAGAGTACCTTGAAGCCTGCATGCCTCAATCACAGGTTTTCTCATTTTCAACAGGAGGTTTTCATCAATGACCTCTAATTAGAATATTATGTTGAGTGTTCGACCTCAACACATTTATTCGCACTTGAGGAAATGTACTAAGATACCTTAGGGATCATTGACATCAATGGTGATTTCCCTCGCACTTGTTAACAGTTGACATCAATGACTGGTAATCAAGTGGTTTCTGTCATGTTCGACGTCAAGACCTCTATTCACATGGTTAAAATCGTATCAATTGGGGATTGGAATGAAAACCCTAAGTAGTTAGGTTTCACCATCATGATTGCCTATGCTCAGGTTGGATTTGGAGATCATTTAGAGTCATGACATGGATCCACATTGTATGTTTGGTGGATGTGTTTCGTACCTAAGGTTAAGAGACATGGATCTGCTTTGTATGTTCCATAGCTATGCCCTACCTCCTATAGCAGTTATTCATATATCTACAGTGTATCATTGGTAGCCATGACATGGTCATCATCATAGATCTGCAGTGTATTGGTCTGCAACTATGATTGGTTTGGCTAAAGTCAGTTACTGGCCCTGTGTTAGTTATGAGTCTATCTCTCTTTGCTTCTGTATCAGATGGAAAACTTGCAAACTATTTCACCTATCACTCCATTCTAGATTCATACTTTGGAGGGCATTCTATTGCACTTAGAAATCCCACTTTGCTTATCAGCCTGCATAGGAATTTCACATTTCCTTTTAACCTCCCAGAAAGCTTGACTTGAGTCACCTTGGTCATTTTTTTCCATACCTTGAGAGACCGGCGCCTTTATGCTTTGTACATAGAGCGTCGACGGTGCTCCTCACAGTGGACCCATAAGCATCGTTGTCCTCCTTCTTTGACAAAAACCCTAGGTCGATGCCTTTGTCATTTCTACCAGGAGCGTCGATGGTCAAAAGATGAGAAAAAAAGGTTCTGGAAGCTTCCATGTGGAAGCCTCCGTGGAATCAGTTCCTACACACCTGGGAGAGGTGGCATTCGCTTCCCTCAGATGTAGGGATCTCATTTCATCCATTTTCCAATTCATCTCATGAGTTCTAGGCCTATAAATGAAGCCTTCATGATGAGAGTAAAGGAGGCCAGAAAAAACACCCTTATGCTGTTAGTTTGAAGTCTGAAACAAAGGAAAAGTAGAGTAGGCTTATGGTTGGAGAGATCTTCATAGTTATAGAGGATTGTAGACTTTCTTGTAGAGATCGAAGCCATCGACATCAAAGATTTTCTGTTGTACTTGTTTCTCTTTCATAATTAATACAAAGACATTCCCCTTTCCTATATTTGATGTATTGGTTTTAATTAGGTATTATCATATTCCTTGATCACTGATATGAATAATCAATTTATCATGATGCTCTCATCTTGTTTGTTTGTCTTCTGATCTGTGCTGCAGGTACTGAACCATTGCAAGGACTTTTGGAGAGAAGACAAAGAGATCCAAGGTTGAGGTATATTGTATTTCATGTTAGTTAATTTGATTGTTTAAGGGAAGGATATGTTGCCGTGTATTTTTGTTATGTATTTGTGATTTACATTTGCAGAGGAACAAACAGTGTCCGCACTGATTGAGAATTCTTGATAACATTATTTACATGACCCAATTTAATGTAGATATGGTAAAGTAAGGTTCTTTTGGGTCCCATAGCTCTTTTAATACAAAATTTTATGCCTTCACCTCAACCTATGGAACTAGTAGGTTGGTGAAACATTGTTTGCTAGTAGTCTTATTTGGACAGGGACATGACAAATAACCATTAATGATTCATGTGTAATGAATATCTGTTATATAATGAAAATATTAAAAAAACATAAACTTAATGATGTGCCAACAAGATATTTTGTTATATATGGAAATTATGTGTTAGTTTATTATATAGTGAAGTTATTTTGAAAAGATGAATATTTATAATGAATTAGGGTAAACATTTTAAAATTTTAATTTCCATGTTTCACATCATCATTAGTTACGCTTTACCAGAATTGTAATTTTGGATAAATAAAATTGTTATTTTTACAAAAATAAATAGAGTGAACTCTAATGCCTGTACTATTATACATTACTAACATCTTATATTTTTCTTTCCATGAATTCAAGTTGATGGTTAATAGATAACCATTTTCAAGTAAAAATATAAGCATTGTTTCCGTTGTTTAAAATTGTTGAAATAAAAGCAATGTTTAAGCTTCAACTATTTAAATACCTACAATATAATATTTAAATTTCATTATACTAATTTGGGCAAGGATGCACGACAATATGAAAGGACCCCATACAATAGACGTGGAGGCCCCTCTCGAGCCTCCCACGCGTTGCAATAACAACGGCGTAGTTGACACGTTCTCAAGACAACCAGCTGGAAGTATCGTCAACCTCTCGCATGCATCAAGCGAATAATATGGAAATGTTGGAGGAAATTCTTCCCTACCCACGAATGGATAGTATTCTTGGTGTCAGCGACATACTTTTGTAGGACGCTCCAACCATCAAGGAGGATAATGGGAATCAGATGCATCGAGACTCTCTTCTTTTATTCAAGCTTCAATTGTGATTCTGCTAGACAAGAAAATAAGCATTCACATGGTGGTCTGCTAGGTTTAGTGTTTCATAGCTATAGAACTTTGTTCAACCACTTCGACTAGGGTCTGAGCTGGAAGTGTAGAGGTGGTTTGGTGTAGCTCTCTTACCATAATGGTGTCTTGCACCAAGAGTTTTTGGCGAATTCAAATCCTTTAAGGACACGAATACTACCATTGTCCATGCATTTTGCATGTGCTTGAGGCCGAGACCTCTCGCTATCACAAAATGGTCCCCATTGGCATAAACTTGAGATAAAAAAAGGTGGAAGATTGAGTTAAGGGTGAGCTCAAGGTCACTCTGGATAGTGAGATCTATAATGATGTTAGAACTTGCCAGTACTATATGTGGGTACCTCCAGGCCCCCGTGACTCCAAATATCTCTAAGTCGTCATTCTTTACCAATATACCAAATCGATGTTGGGTAAGGTTTTAATGGATCACCAAGAGGGAAAAAATAAATCATGTTACATATGGACAAAATGCAATTACAAATGAATCTACCATCGATAAGAAACTCAACATCATTTCCAAATCTACTCGAGTTTGAGTTTATGAGCCCACCTCCTCGTGACAATTTTTAGCCTCATGAATCTTTTCAAGAAGTGCATATCATCTCCATCACTAATGATGAAGGTGAATCTACCAAGTTCTTTCCACTTATCTTTCATATTTATCATAAATATAACATAAATATTCTAATCTAATTTCAAAACACAACTAAAAACAATAGTTGCAATTTTTGTTTTTTCTAATTCCAAAAATTTTAAGCAAAAAATAAGATTTAATGAGAACCTTTTGTTTTACGATCGGTTAGGTTTTTCTTCACGCCCAACCAACTAGACTAATATTCAGTGTCCATATAATTTTCCAATTTTAACATAATATGTTAGTTTAAAAAAAACACTACGCATGGGCATGGTAGGAAAGCCCGAAGCTTGAAAGCACCAACTGGTACCTCAAAATCCCTTTGATATGAATATGATCCTAGAAATATTTTCAACGCCCATATAAAGTGACCAAGGGCTATCCCAATCACAATCGTGTATGCTGCCTCGTGCTTAACTCTCGTGTAAGAGGAGCGTCCCATGAAACACTAATTATACTATGCTTTTAAAAAAACACTACGCTTTTAATAAAAATTTTAAATCGTTATAAAAACTTACACATAATATGAATATACTTTATTGTGAAATATTTTAAATAAAAAATAATCATTTTTTAATAAATATAAACTAAGTTAACAAGTTTGAAACCAGGTCACTTTGTATAACCTAATCAATAAATATTACATTTCAGATAAAATATCAAAAATAAAAATAATAATATAATAAACGATGGCTTCATGATATATTTTAATAGACATCAGTTAACAAGGGTTTGACACCATTTAATTAATACAGTTATGTCTGCGAAATTGGAAGTGGAACACACTCCATCTTTCATTGTGACTGGCAAGATTTGGACTATTATGGCTACCGAGCAAACTCCATTGTCCCATTCTTTGGCACCTTTGGAAAGACTCAGTTTGGAACGAACTCGCTTTATAGGGACTCCCTCCCACTCGATTCAAGTCGATTGATTGGTTTAGTGTGAGTTTTAATTAAGTAGATTATTAAGTATATTTTTTAAGTATAAGTAAGAAAATATTAGCTTGTTTATATAGTTTGTGGTTGGATCATATGAATAGGGATCAAATAATTGAGAGATAGTTAAATATGTTCAACTTTGAGTTATTCATGTCTAGTTATATGTTATCATCAACATTCTTCATGTTATTCATATATCAACTATCAATTATATATATATTTACATTCTTTTAATTATCTGCCATGAATTGTTTGGTTATCTATTCATTAGTCGCGAGTTACCCATACATCAATACCAGATATTTTTATATTCTTTTTTTTATAATTGTTTATTTTGAATTTTGAACGATTGTCATAAAATCTATCTCGATAGTACATTTGTCTCATCCTCATTCGTAGATGAAAAAACATAAGTCATAATTCACCCTAAATCTCAAATAAAAATCCCTATCAACCTAATTATATTTTACCTAAAATATTAATAATGAAAGTTTCATAATATAATTTTAATTAAAATTTAATGTATGCTTTTTAATATAATATAATAAAAATTTATAATCAATTATATAATTAAAATTTAGTGTATTGCTGGTATTCTTGGCTATCCTGACAGTGTAAATAGGAGGCAATCCAGATGTTTGAAGCTTTACCTGAGCAACCTTCCCGTCTTAAGTGCAGATCAAAAAATGATTGAAATCGCGATAGAACGCATTTTTGACGCATAAAGTATATCACTATAATACAAAGCAGTAGTGGAGCAATGGTACCACTCGAGGTGCTATCGTTGTGCCACTTTATCTAGCCAATCTTGCGTTTCAACGATGGTCAATCAATTCTCAAAGGATTATGTCCAAATTTATTTTTTTATTATATTGCGCCCCAAGCCCCGATGGCTTCACAATCCATTTTTATCGAGGCATGTTGGGGCATTTTATAAGCAGGACCTCTGCTGCATTTAGGTTTACATTGAAACATCCTATAACCCGCCCTCCACCCCAACCCGGAGTTCTATAAATTAATACTTAACAATTATTAATTAGTGATGCTTCTTGAACTCAATCTTGTGAATATACAGATGGCACTTACATGGTGGGACTTTTATCATGCTTTCTCCGTTGCTTTTTTCTTTGTATCCGTACTTGGCTTTACCCCTGCCTAAACCACCGGTGGTTCCTTTGCTTCCACTGCTCCTAGCTTTGGTCAAGGAATATTATAGTCTATTTCTCGCTGCTTTATTCATAGGTTTGCGGATAAATCTAACTAATGTTGATTAAAAAGAAATATATGAATTTAAGGAAAATTAAACAAAGATGGTAAAAGAAAGAAATTTATTTATGTTTTCAAAAATATTAGTATCCATTAATTTTTAAGGAAAATTAAACATAAATTGTAAAAGAAAGAAATTTATTTATGTTTTCAAAAATATTAGTATCAATTAATCTTTAGTTGGATTACAATTTTGGATTGTTACATTGTTATTTTGAAAAGAAACAAATTCAACATCTTAGAGTATTTTAAGTATTTTTATTGTAATTGGATTATAAAATAATATTTTTAATATCTATGTATATTAATTAAAAATATATATATTAAAATTAAAACAAAAAAACTAATTAATAATTGTTAATGTAGATAGATGTTCTTGTCTATGTGTGAAGCTAGGGTATGTCCAATATAACAAGTCAGTGCTTGTAAATTCCTCGTGTTGGTGCACTAAATCCAAGTGGGATGTCGATACTCACTCAATACAAAATCATTAAACATAACATCTATGTAAACTATTTTTTTTTCTCTCCTTGTGACAATTTTTAGCCTCATAAATCTTTCTAAGAAGTGCATATCATCTCCATCACTAATGATGAAGGTCAATCTACCAAGTTCTTTCAAGTTATCTTTCATATTTATCATAAATATAACATAAATATTCAAATCTAATTTCATAACACAACTACAAACAATAGTTACAATTTTTGTTTTTTTAATTCCAAAAATTTTAAGCAAAAAATAATATTTAATGAAAACCTTTTGTTTTACGATTGGTAGGTTTTCCTTCACACCCAATCAACTAGACTAATATTCAGTGTCCACATCATTTTCCAATTTTAACATAATATGTTAGTTTAAAAAAAACACTACGCTTTTAATAAAAAATTTAAATCGTTATAAAAACTTACACATAATATGAATATACTTTATTGTGAAATATTTTAAATAAAAAACAATCATTTTTTAATAAATATAAACTGAGTTAACAAGTTTGAAACCATATCATAAAGTAGGTTACTTTGTATATTTTTCAACCTAATCAATAAATATTACATTTCAGATAAAAAATCAAAAATAATAATAATAATATCCTTGCAAAGGCAGAATGAACTAGGGACCTGTGACTTCCCAAACCTGCACCTTAAGTGGTAAAGCCCTAAAACACAAGTCAAAAATGAGAGGAACTCAGAGGGGTTTTCCATTGTCACCACAAAAAAACCTCCCACTCTTTAGACCAGCTCTCCTCCTCAAGGGGGGAATCCCTAAAGAGGGCTTCATGATATATTTTAATAGACATCAATTAGCAAGAGTTTGACACCATTTAATGAATACAGTTATGTATGCGGAATTGGAAGTGGAACACACTGCATCTTTCATTGTGAGTGGAAAGATTTGGACTATTATGGCACCTTTGGAAAGACTCAGTTTGGAATGAACTCGCTTTATAGGGACTCCCTCCCACTCGATTCAAGTCGATTGATTGGTTTAGTGTGAGTTTTAATTAAGTAGATTATTAAGTATATTTTTTTAGTATAAGCAAGAAAATATTAGTTTGTCTATATACTTTGTGGTTGGATTATATAGATAGAGATTAAATGATTGAGAG
>LPNX010049984.1:111157-159364 GCA_001517045.1 Pseudotsuga menziesii | reverse complement strand
ATATATATATATATATTCACATTCTTTTAATTATCTGCAATGAATTGTTGGTTATCTATTCATTAGTCACGAGTTACCCATACATCAATACCATATATTTTTATACTCTTTTTTTTATAATTGTTTATTTTGAATTTTGAACGATTGTCATAGAATCTATCTTGATAGTACATTTGTCTCATCCTCATTCGTAGATGAAAAAACATAAGGCCTAATCCACCCCAAATCTCAAATAAAAACACCTATCAACCTAATTATACTTTACCTAAAATATTAATAATGAAAATTTCATAATATAATTTAATTAAAATTTAATGTATGTTTTTTAATATAATATAATAAAAAATTATAATCAATTATATAATTAAACTTTAGTTTGTTTTCTAATATAAATCTAACTAATGTTGATTGAAAAGAAATATATGAATTTAAGGAAATTTAAACATAAATGGTAAAAGAAAGAAATTTATTTATGATTTCAAAAATATTAGTATCCATTATTCTTTAAGGAAAATTAAACATAAATGGTAAAAGAAAGAAATTTATTTATGTTTTCAAAAATATTAGTATCAATTAATCTTTAGTTGGATTACAATTTTGAATTGTTACATTGTTATTTTTAAAAGAAACAAATTCAACATCTTAGAGTATTTTAAGTATTTTTATTGTAACCTGATTATAAAATAATACTTTCAATATCTATGTATATTAATTAAAAAAAATATTAAAATTAAAAAGAAAAAACTAATTAATAATTATTAATGTAGATAGATGTTCTTGTCTATGCGTGAAGCTAGGGTACGTCCAATATAACAAGTCAGTGTTTGTAAATGCCTCTTGTCAGTGCACTAAATCTAGGTGGGATGTCGATACTCACTCAATACAACATCATTAAACATAACATCTATGTAAACTATTTGTTTTTCTCTTAGGTGCAGGGATAATTCAACTTAAAAGGCAGTTGCATATGCTACTTATTACCTTTATTGCAAGCTTACAACCCCATATATATATAAACTGTTTAGATTATTCAAATAACTGAGAGGGGGGAGGGGGTGAATCAATATTTTTCTAAAGCTTAAACCATTTTCACCATTTAAAACATTATTACTGATTACTGATTTACAATTATGATAATGTAGCAAGTATAACAGAAGGAATGATGATCATCAATCAAACACACATGATAGAGACAGCCAAATATTCATCTTTATTTGAGCACCTACTCAAATGAGGCTGTAACCTCTGTTTACCAAATCTTTCTTGTGGAGAGCACCAACCCTCATGTTTTTTTCTAGAACCCACTAAAATAGCATTCTCCGGCTACAATTGGGTGGAAGCACCAACTTCCACTTATACAGGATCCAACTTGTATAGAGAAAACAACATGTTTTTCCTAGCACCACCCTACCACCCTTGTTCCTTAGAGTTAAACATATTCAATACAGTATGTAGAAAAACAAATATAACAATGCATACCAACTTTGTTATGTTCTACTTATGGATCCACTTATGCACCTTGGTTCCCCTCATTGTCTCTATTATGGATATTCTTGAAAGAACTTAGAGTCCTCTTTCATTCTGCAATCCCCACTTTGACAATGATCCATCCACCAGCTCTCTTCCTACAGAGAGCGCACACATAGCTCTTCACACACATCCTCTTATACTTGTCAATCTTTGAACCCTTCACCTGTTCGTATTCCTGACTGGTCATTTTCATAACTGATCAAAACCATTCGATGCCTTATGATAGAGAAGGATTCCAATCAATGTGTAATCATAAGTTTATGCAACTCATCTTCACAATTTTGGCTTCTTCCGACAAATTAGAGTTTCTGCAGTTTTGGTTTCTCAGGATTATTTTCGCATGACTTCTTCTGCATCGTCGATTTCATGTGGCCTCTCTACTGACCGTTGATCTAAAATCAAACACCTGCTTCCACACCTCCTTTTCTGCAAACTCCTTCCACACCATCGATTTCTTGTGCACCATTTCCTAATCGTCAATCTTAGATTAGATACGGAGTGCGGATCCTAGGTTTTCAAAATTTGTTTAAACAACTTCTACAATTTTCGCTTTCTACCTTTCGTATTCCGATTGCTTCCTTTTGCATTCCGTTGGCGGACACCGGGTTGCAGAAACCCATATCACTTTACACTTTCATTTCTCATCTTCCGCATTCCACCTTCCGCTTTCCGACTTCCGAATTTCGCTGGAAGACACTGGGTTGTGGAAACCCATATTATTTTATACTTTGATTTCTCATCTTCCGCATTTCGCCTTCCACTTTCCGCCTTCCGCATTCCACTAGCGGAATTGGGGTTGTAGAAACCCATATAATTTTAGACTTTGATTTCTCATCTTCCGCATTCCGCCTTCCGCTTTCTACCTTCTGCTTTTCTTCTGAACCGTTGATTTTTTTACGGGTTCACTCCTGACCGTCAAACCTGTTCATCATATTTTCTTTCAAACTTTATGGATTTATCAAGGTGCACAAACCATGGATTCTTCTGAGTCCTTTGCTTTTCTGGATCATATGCTTGGAACTATGTGTTGCCATCAATGACAACCATATTACACTCTGATCTGTTTCCATATGATCGCAAAATATACCATAATTCCAACAATCTCCCCCTTTGACATTGATGGAAACCTTCAATTTTTTCAGATTGGAAGCATTTTCAGCAGGTTGGAAACACTTTAGTCCATTTCTAATTTAGCAAAACCACTAAATATAACCACGCATATCTACGGTGGAGTCCAAATGTTATAGAACATATTACATTAAAATTTTGCTCCCATCCTAATCGTTAACTTACCTACTAGTTGAATCTACGGAATCGTTGAGGACCGTCAGATCTAGATCGACAGTGGACTTCAAATACCATAAGGCGAACTTCATAAAAATTTCGCGCACATCAGAATTTTATTAATCCACACTAGTTCTCCTAGCGAAATCATTGTCAGCTGTTGATCTTCTTCTATGATCAACCTTGTCCATTGATCACGATCTCCTTCTTGGCGATTAATTTTTTATTTCGCAACTCAACGCCTTTTTTATTCTCCTCGCTCTTTCAACCAGCGAAATTCCTTCTATCCATTGATCTTTGCACCTTCATATCTCCACCACATGATCCTTAAGCATATGAATGAGGAATATTAGCTTATCTCATTCGTAATTCTAACTTGTGAAATTTCTATTGCGAAAACCTATCTTCCCCTTTGACATCAATGTCAAAGAAAACTCTATAGCACAACCCCCCTATCATAGTGGACATGTTAGTTGGAATAAGATATGATTCCCAACTTCTGGCGTAGATACTCAAAGTGTGTCTTTGGTAAGGGTTTAATGAAGATATCAGCAATTTGTCCTGTAGAAGGAATAAAATCCAATTGAACCACTCTGTTTGTAACCTGCTCCCTCAAGAAGTGATACTTAATAGGTATGTGCTTAGTCTTGGAATGAAGGACTGGATTTTTGGACATACTAATGGCGCTAGTATTATCACAATGGAGATGGATGGGATCAACATATTTTACCTCCAAGTCTGTTAGTGTCTGGATCATCCAAAGTATTTGTGTACAGCAAGTTGCAGCAGCAATGTATTAAGCTTCTGGAGTGGATAAAGATATCGAGCCTTACTTATTACTCAACCATGCAACTAAAGAATCACCCAAAAATAATGGACCTTCACCTGTGCTTTTTCTTTCATCCAAACAATTTTCTAGGATACCAGAGACCATAAGTCATTATGCCCTTCAAATATTTAAATATCCTCTTAACAGCCACCAAATGACTCTGCTTAGGAGCATACTGAAATATTCCTACCATTCCAACAGCTTGCATTATATTAGGATGAGATGTTGTGATGTTTAAGAGACTTCCTATCATTGGTCGATATGTTCTTTGCTCAACATCAGCTAAGGGATCATCCTTGCTAAGTTTACAACCAACAACCATAGGTGTACTAACATGTGACGAATATTCCATCTGAAATGTCTTCAACATCTTTCAAATACTTATCTTGGGAGAGAAATAAACCTTCAAAACTCTGAATAATGCGAAGACCAAGAAATAATGACAATTCTCCGATCATTGACATCTCAAACTCAGATTGTATGGCATTAGAAAACCAATGAACAAAAGAATCATTAGTGCATCCAAAAATAATGTCATCCACATACACCAAAAAAACTAATAGATTATCACCTTCATATTTTATATACAAGTTACTGTCAACAGTACCTTTCTTGAATCCTTTGTCCTATAGATATTTATCCAGTCTATGATACCAGGCTCTTGCTGCTTGTTTCAATCCATATAGATCCTTCTTCAGTTTGTAGACGTTGTCAGGATTTTCTGTCAACTAGAACCCTTCAGGTTGCTCTATATAGACTTCTTCTTCTAGATCTCCATTGAGAAAAGTTGACTTAACATCCATTTGATACACTTTGAATTTCTTATGACTAATAGGAAATAAAAATTCTAATAGCTTCCAATCTTGCCACTAGTGCAAAACTTTCATCAAAATCCAGTCCCTCAACTTGTGCATATCCCTTACAGACCAATCACGCTTTATTCCTCACAATTTGTCCTTGTTCATTCATCTTGTTTTTAAACACCCACTTGGTGCCTAATACATTTTTATCTGCAGGTCTAGGAACCAAATCCCAAGTATTATTCTTCTAAATCTGATCAAGCTCTTTATTCATGGCTTTAATCCAATCTTCATCTTCACTGGCTTCTTCAAAATTCTTAGGTTCCATCATAGATAGGAAAGAAACCTGATATTGTTCTGAAGCTTTAATCAACTTCCTTCTTGTTTGAACTCTTTTATCCTTGTCACCAATTATCTAACTTTCAAGATGATTCTTCTGAACGAATCTGGAAGGTGGTTTGGTTTTTTCTGTTGTCTTGAATCTTCCTGAGTGTTTGCACTTTCATCATTTGACTCTGAATATTCTTTTTTTTATTCTTGGACCTGTTCTTCCTTATCTTCAACGGTATCTTCTGATCTCGTTCAACACTGTTTATTTGAATATCTTTTACAAGGATTCCTTCATCGATCTTAATGTCAATAAAATCAACCAATTTATGCAGCCTCGTATTATAACAAGTTTATCCTTTACTGTTTGCAGCATATCCTAAGAAGATACCTTCATCAACACTGCCATCATATTTTCCAATATGTTCATCATTATTTTTAATATAAAATTTACTTCCAAAGACTTTAAAGTGTTTGATAGAAGCATGTCTTCCAAACCATAGTTCATAAGGAGTCTTATCACTGTTTGGCCTTAAGTGAGCTTTGTTAATAATATGGATAGCTGTGTGAATAGCCTCTACCCAGTAAGTCTGATAAATATGTCTTTCATTCATCATTGATCTTTCCATTTGTTGTACTGACCTATTATGTCTCTCAACTACTCCATTCTGCCATGGAGTCCTGGACTAGTGTATTCTCTTTTAATATTTCCATGTTTATAGTAGAATTGTTTGAAGTCTCTTGAACTAAACTCTCCTCCTCTATCAGATCTTATTGCCTTCAGTTTCTTTCCTATTTGATTCTAAGTTAGAGCCTTGAAAATTTTGGACTTTTCAAACACTTCAGATTTTTCTTTCAGAAAAGCAACCCATGTGAGTCTAGAATAATCATCAATGACCAACATAAAATATATTTTTCTTCTTTTGCCTTCCTTTCTTGATGGTCCACTTAAATCCATATGTACTAACTGAAGTGGTTTGTCTATTGATGTGAATTTCTTGGATTTAAACTGTGTGCGAGTCAATTTTCCCATTTGACAAGGTTTACAAACAGAGTCATATGGATTTGATATTTTTGGAAGATCTCTTACTGCCCCATTGTTCACAAGCTTGATTATATGATCAAATTTTAAATGACCAAGTCTCCTATGCCAAAGCCAACTTTGATCATACTTGCTTAGATGACATTCTTCTTTTCCTTCTTTCAAGACATAGACATTGTTTTCTGTTCTTATGCCTTTTGTAACCAACTGTCCTAAGGGTATAAATTTTATCTTGCAATCTTTAGAGGTGAAAACAACTTCACATCCTCTATCACAAACCTGACTGACACTGAGAAGATTATGTTTTAGTCCATCTACAAACAATACATCTTGGGATTTCCCGTTGTCATTACTCAACTTCACCATTCTTTTTCCTTTGATTTCCCTAGAGCATCATTTCCAAAAGTTACATTTCATATTTTATTTTCACTTAGAGACAGAGAATTACTTTTATCACTAGTCATGTGTTTGGAACATCCACTGTCAATATACCAGGGGCCTTTTTGCCTTTGAACAGAAAGTATTAAGCCACATTTGTTATTTTCTTTCTTCTTCCAAACTTTAGCACTTTCAGCAGAGTAATTCACTCTTGGGTCTATTTTGTAATCCTTCATATGACAGTTTGAAGCCTTGTGTCCAAAATTATGACAAACATAACATTTTGTCTCATTGTACAGTAGATCAAAAGAGTTGTTATATTTATCATGGGTTATTCTTTGAGCTGTATACAGTTCTTGTTTACTTGCTGACTGTCTTGTTCTATGTTGCAACAATTGGTTGTTCTTTGATTACATGTTTCTAAAATTAAATGCATAGTTTGTAGCTTTGTGTCCAAAATTAGAACAACAATAATAGTAACCATGGAAAAAACTTTGGTACCTGAATCTTGGTGGTCTTCCATTTTGTTGACTTTGTTTATGAGCAATCATTGGTTGATAATTCTGATCTAAATTTCTGATCCTGGTACGTGTTTCATCTCCTTTTGTTTGCATAGTATGTTCGCATTCTGACTGTTTGCTGCTTTAACCTTCTTCATATCCAAGACCTGTTTTTAACCATGGGGACCTTTGCTTATTCAGAATGTTGTTCAGTTCTTCTAAGGCTTTAATACTTGATAGATTTTGGTGATACAGAGCTTGAAAATTCTCCAATTCTTTCTTAGCTATCACTACTTCTTCTTCCAAAGCTTCACATCTCTTTTTTCCTTCTGTTAATTATTGTCTTAGGATATCTTCTATTTTCTTTACCTCTTCTAATTCCAATTTGAACATGGCAATATATTCACTTGGTTCTTTACCATTCTTTCATATTGCATCAATAATTGTTTTTGTTTCATCTTCTTTAGTCTGAGTCTGTCAATCTCCTCCAAAGCACTAATTAGTTCACCTTCCATATCAACCATAGCTTCTTCATCATTCAGGTTTCTTCCTGTATATTCATTTCCAAAATATTCTATGGCCACAAGCATAAAGTTATTCAACTCATCTTCACAAGATGAATCAATGTCTGTTTCTTCTGAAGAATCAACATCATTTACACACAAGCTTTTCTTTTTATATTTAGTCTCCTTATTATATTTATTGACTGTACAGTTTTCTTCACCATCATAAGTCTGCCTCTTTTGCTTGTGGGGACATTTAGATGCAAAATGGCCTATTTTACCACAGCTAAACATTTAGAGGGCATTTTGCCTTTGTATTTACCTGATCCTTTCTTCATCCTCCCTACAAATTTTGCCTCATCCACATCCATTTCAGAATCAGTGTTCTTATCTGCTTTAAAGGATGCTTCTCTAGTGGTGGATTTTTCTTTACCAGTCCTTATTTCATAGGCTGTCAAAATACCTAGGAGTTGGTCAATAGGCGGAGTTTTAAGATCACTCAATTCTTCTATTGCAGAAAATTTGGGATTAAATCTTCCGGGAAAAGATCTTAATATTTTCTGAACTAAGGATGCTTCATCAATCTTTTCACCAAGACCCTTCATAGCATTCACAGTCTCTTCTACTCTCAAGAAATATTTACTAACATTCACATCCTCATTCATCTTTAGTTGTTCAAATTTTAGTCTATATATATGTAGTTTAGCATTCTTTACTTTTTGATTTCCTTCATAACTGCTTACAAGTTTATCCCACATCTCTTTCACAGATTGAAGATGCATCACCTTAACAAACTCATCCTCTGCAAGACCACTTAGGATAGGGATAGCATTCATTGCTTTTCCATCAAAACTAAATTCCAACTTGTCATCTCTAGAGGCTAGCACAACTAAATTTACATAGTCAGTGTCTACTACATCCCAAACATCAGCACCTAAGGACATTATATAGGTTCTCATTCTAACCTTCCAAAAGGAAAAATTTGTTCCATCAAACATAGGAACTTTAATAGGATGAAGTCCCTTCATAACTTGTCATGTTTGAGCTTACATATCTACCTTTAAATAAAAGGAACCCGCTCTAATACCAATTGCTGAGATTACTCAAATAATTGAGAGGTGGTGTATCAGTTATTTCTAAAGATTAAACCATTTTCACCATTTAAAACATTATTACTGATTACAGATTTACAGTTATGATAATGCAGCGAGTATAACAGAAGGAACGATGATCATCAATCACACACACGTGATAGAAACAAAAAAATATTCATCTTTATTTGAGCACCTACTCAGATGAGGTTGCAACCTTTGTTTACAAATTCCTTCTTATGTAGAGCACCAACCCTCATGTATTTTCCTAGCACCCACTAAAATAACATTCTACAGCTATAACTGGGTGGAAGAACCAAATTCCACTTGTATAGGATCCAACTTGTATAGAGAAGACAACATGTTTTTCCTAGCACCACCCTACCACCCTTGTTCCTTAGAGTTAAACAAGTTCAGTACAATATGTAGAAAAACAGATATAACAATGCATACCAACTATGTTCTGTTCTACTTCTGGATTTGCTTATGCATCTTGGTTCCCCTTAATGTCTATGTTCTGGATATTCTTGAAAGAAATCAGATTCCTCTTTCATTCTACAATCCTCACTTTGACAACGATCCATGCACCAGCTCTCTTCCCACAGAGAGCACACACACAACTCTTCACACACATCCTATTATACTTGTCAATATTTTAACCCTTCACTTATTCGTATGCCTGAGTGTTCATTTTCATAACTAATCAAAATCGTTTGATGCCTTGTGACAGACAAGGAGTCCAATCAATGTGTAATCATAAGTTTCTGCAATGCATCTTCTGACAATTTTGGTTTCTTTCGATAAATCCAGGTTTCTACAATTCTGGTTTCTCAGGATTCTTTCTACATGTCTTCTTCCGCGCCGTTGAGTTTGTGCGACCTCTCTACTGACCGTTGATCTGAAATCAAACACCTGCTTTCACACCTCCTTTTCTGCAAACTCCTTCCGCGCTGTTGTTTTTTTGTGCACCATTTCCCGATAGTCGATCTTAGATCATATGTGGAGTGTGGATCCCGGGTTTTCAAAATTTGTTTAAAGAACTTCCACAATTTCCGCTTTCCGCCTTCCGTCTTCAGATTCCCGCCTTCCGCATTCCGCTGGCAGACACCGGGTTGCGGAAACCCATATTACTTTAGACTTTGATTTCTCATCTTCCGCATTCCGCCTTCCGCTTTTCGACTTCCGCATTCTGCTGGAAGACATCGTGTTGTAGAAACCCATATTATTTTATACTTTGATTTCTCATATTCTGCATTTCGCCTTCTGCATTCCACTGGAGGACTCCAAGTTGCAGAAACCCATATACTTTTAGACTTTGTTTTCTCATCTTCTGCATTCCTCCTTCTGCTTTCTACCTTCTGCTTTTCTTTTGAACTGTTGATTTCTTTACGAGTTCACTCCCAACCGTTGGATCTGCTCATCAAATTTTCTTTCATACTTTGTGGATTTACTAAGGTGCATAAACCACGGATTCTTCTGAGTCCTTCGCTTATCTGGATCATATGCTTGGAACTATGTGTTGCCATCAATGACAACCATATCACACTCTGATCTATTTCCATATGATCGCAAAACCTACCATAATTCCAACATAAACCAATGTTGAAAAAGTCGACAAGGGTCTCGAATACAACTTCTCAGCAACATCGACAAAAAAACCAGGAAAAATCGGCAAAAGCCGACTAACATTAAAAAATAGAAGATATATTCATTTTTTTTAGAATTTTAAACATATAAATCAACAACAACATCATAAAAACACATTGGAACATAAATATGAAGAAAGCAATGATATATATCATCATCATGTAGTCATGCCAAATATAAAATGATACATCAAAGTCGATACGAATCTTAAAACATCATAGTTGTCCAATCAAGGACTCAAAAGTGTATAAACAATACAAAATGACATCAAATATATAAATGTATCTAAGGAAAACTAGCATCTAGATATCTAATATCAATTCCCTCTTCCCCTTTTACAGGAAAATATCATGGGTCGCTTGTCAGACCTGCCCCTAGCACTAGTAGTACCAGTAGAAGGCCGTGTCCCTGCATCTACTACCGAACACTAAGTGATGGATGGAGAACTAAATGTATCAATCGGTGCAGAAGGTGGTGGCGATGCTAGCACATCACCCTCCATGGTGTCTCCAACCTCCTCCTCCTCCTCCTCTTGCCCCTCATGATGCCCCTCCTCTATCTCTAGCCATGCAGGTGACTCCTCCATGATAGGAGTCTCAATATCCACCCTCCACTTACACAATATATCATTATTGTCCAAGGAGATGGAATTTTCATTTGGTTCTTTTTCTATCCGTGTCATCCACAAGTAGAGATTGTAATGGACGTACACCCAAGTCATTAAGACGTGTGAACTCCAGCTTGTAAGAGGTTAATAAAAAAATTTATGAGTCTAGAGGTTAATAAATTAATAAATTATAATATCTTAGAGGATCATAGATTCATAAATTTCATTAAACATTTAAATGCAATTTCTTTGTTGAAATTCTAAGTTCTAAGTTTCTAACCTTCTGTGTCTCTTTGCATGTATTTTTTCAAATACACTCCAATTCCGTTGACATCCTGAAGTGGTACAAGCTTGGCTAAGGATTATTATGGGAAATTTCCATAAATTTGGTGTCCTCACACCATAGGTTTGCCACCAAGTAGCTACACCAAACAAGAAAGAAAGATAACTAAATTACATTTCATTACATTCAACATTGGAAAACTAAAATAGGAAATAAATATAAATAGATCATAATTCATCTTTCAAATAAAGGCGAAACTCAAAACACTCTAATAACTCACCTGTCATGAAATCAGTCATGTCACAAATAGCATCACCAAAGCTAAATACTCCAGTACCATCCTGATACACCTCTATCTCGAGATTGATTGCATTGCAAGTCTCATAATCAGGTATCATCCTCTAAATACAAGTGAGGAGCCCCTCCAAAACCTCAATATCAAAATCAAAATTGCATTTGTAGGCAAACGCGAGGTTAATGATGAGTCCATGACCTCTATCTCACGATTGATTGCATTGCGAGTCTCATAATTACGTATCATCCTCTGAATACAAGTGAGGAGCCCTGCCAAAACCTCACTTTCAAAATCAAAATTGCATTTGTAGGCAAATGTGGGGTTGAGGAAGAGTCTTGTTGCATGAATGGGTTGGTGAAGCATCCTTGTCCATCGATATCAATCAAATCCCATAACAACATGTGCATGTTGTGCCTTGGGGTACCCTTGCCCACATAATAATTTCGAATGGGCTCTTTGGCCCTATCCATAGCCTCATATAAATAACTCATTGCATCCTTATCACCATCAACAAGTCTCATCACCCTTACTAAAGGTTCACTCACTGAGCACACTTCCTCCACTCCTTCTCAGAAGGAGTCAATGTACACCAAATTGGCAATGGTTTTCCCGTCCTCTCTCCTGTTGTAAGCACAATCATGCCACTCATCACAAACAAACATTTGCTTCAACTCAAACTAACATTGAGCAAAGACTGAAGAGTAATAAATGTGGTGGCAAAACTTGTGATTGCAGGATGCTTCAACTCCTTGTTTTTGGTGTGCCTCCTCATGAGACTAAGAAAAAAAGCATGGTTGTAAATGAACTTGGGGATGCTCCTAGATTGATCAATCACCACCTTGATAAAGGGAAGTTTCCCCATGTCCCCCAACATCATATCAATGCAATCATGTTATGCATGGAGTCCAAAACAAACATGGGTACCTATCCATAAGCATCCTTCCAGCAAACAAATAATTAGTTGCATTATCTGTAATAACTTGCACAACATTGTGCACCCTAATATCTTGGATGGACCCATCTATCAACTCACATAAAAGTGTTGCATCTTTTATGTGTCGATGCATCAACTGATTTTATAAACACGGTACCTCTAGGACAATGTACTAAGAAGTTGATAAGGGTTCTACCCTTACCATCTGTCCACCCATCTAACATGGTTGTGCATCCAATGCTCTCCCATTACTACCTGAACTCTGTCAACCTAGCATCGATGTCCTTCTTTTCTACTTGAAGGATTAGGCCTCGCAACTCCTCACAATTGGCACTTTTATACCCTGGGCCAACTACTGCAATGGCATCACACCTCCACTGCCAAAATGGATTGTTTTAACAATGCTGAGAGGTATTTGACTCTAGTAAAGACACCTCCCCGTTACCTTGTCCACTTCAACCTTTTTCGATTTCTTTACAATTGACTTGATAGAAGGTTGTGATTCACCTCTTGTTCATGCAACAAAATGGAATGAAAGCCCCATCCTGCCGATAGGTGAAGCTGTGGAGCCCCTCCCACTACCCTCACCAATAGTGGTATATAGAGATGCACCTATACTTCTTTCTTGGCCAAAAGTTGCAAGCTCAACTTTGTTTGCAGGGATCTCATCCTTCTTTCAATTTTTTTCATTAATGGCGTCATGGGAAGATCTCATGATTTCTGGGGTCATTGCAGTACAAAGTCCAACATCATGTCCAGGTATTTTGACTAGATGGAATTTCAACCTGTTAACCCATTAGAGGAAATTTGAGGTCTAAAATGGGCCTCCTAAGGAAAATAATAAAATAATAGTTATCAATTTTGGAGGAAGAATGAAAAAAACTACTTTTTTGTTTGTATTTTCGACATATCCCCTTGTGTTTTTACTCAAATTATGAGCAAGAGAGCTTGTTGGATGCGGAATTTAATTCCACATCCAACGAGTACCCACACTGCATACTTTTGACAGACCCTGCTACCCCAAAAACAAGAAATACCTGAAAAACATGATGATGACATCATCATCAAGTTTTTTTCAGGTATTTCTTGTTTTTGGGGTAGCAGGGTCTATCAAAAGTATATAGTGTGGATACTCTTTGGATGCGGAATTAAATTTCACATCCAATGAGCTCTCCCACTCGTAATTTGAGTAAAAACATAGGGAGATATGTCGAAAATACGAACAAAAAAAGTAGTTTTCTTTTATGACAAATATGTCAATTCAACCATTATTGTTGACTCATTTTATTCAAATTCTATTGGTTCTTGAATTCCAACTCACAAAATTTATTGTTGGCACGTTTTCTTATAAGGCCCATTTTAGACCCCAAATTTCCTCTAATGCCTTCCCGACATGTGATGCCCACAAATTTGCAACACAAATTTTTCCTATTTGTTCCATCCTCGGGCTCACCATACTGCCAAAAGGGGTCCAATACCTTTGGCATTTTTGCAATTGGAATGACAACCTCAAATGCAAGCCTAGGGCACAAAAACATAAAAAAAAATTACATTAAACTCCGTTGAAAAAAAATAGCAAATTTTTAGCTTAAAAAATCACACCTCCAAATTTAGATTTTAAGCGATGAAAGATAAGAAGAAGAGGGTGGCTAACCAGGTAAAAAAACAACCATGCTATTCCATTCTAATTTTTAAATCCCCCTTACATTGTCATTTTTTTTCATATTTTTGGGCATGAAAATCAATGGCAAAATGACAAAAAACTAGCAAAGAGATATGCAAATAAATAGTCAAAGAAATATGCAAGAAAAAATACAAGAAAACTTTCAAACAATCCATGGAAAAGATAGAAAAACACGGGGATAAAATGTACATACCTGTGACTTCTGAGAAATCTTGGACTTGAACCCTTGCTCCACAAAAATCCCTGATAGAGATGGTAAATGGTGTTTGAAAGCCTCCAAAGTAGTTGATGGTCTCCTCTTGCCCTTCTCACTCCTCCAACAAGCCTCTAACTCAAATGACCCCCCCAAAAAATTACATTTTTCCTTTTAAAGCCACGAATTCAAGTTGTTGGGCGACTTTTTGGATCGACCCGCGACTTTTTGGAAAAAGTCGCGATTTTTTCCCAAAAAGTTGCGCCTCCATGATTTTTTAAAAATTGTGAATTTAACTCGCCAAAAAATCGTCTTAGAGTAAAAATCGCATTTTTTTCAAAACGTCGCGATTTTTCGATGACTTTTTCAACACTGATATAAACTAGCACGACCACTTAATTTGTGGCTTATGAACATTGATAGGTCATGCTACCAACTATTTTGTACAATAGTTGAACCTTTCGTTGAGCCGTCGGTTGATGAACATGATCCATGTTCATATCTAGTGTATCAGAGGTTTAGAATTTCATGCCTAGCCAATTTTGGCTAGTCATTTTTAATTTGGTACTGAAATGACCATGCCCCATGGGATTGTTGTAATAAAGTGTGTTAGTAGGGGTTTTTGAGTGGCTTGATCTCCTGAGACTTAATTTTCAACTAAGGTATTCCAAGGAGTTTTTTTCCCTTGTCGATTATTCTTTGCCTTTAGCTGAGTAATAATCAATGAGTTTTTCTCTCGCTTCCTCCAAAGTTGGAATGCCCGATTTTGAAATTTGGGCCTTAGGAGGTTATTAGAGTCCAATTAATGAATATGAACCTACTAGATACTATTTGTATGTTCTATGGTCATTTCTAAGTCTCGGGATGCATTAAAACATTGTCCGAAATTTTTTTCCCAGACACAGAACTTTTTAATTTTTAATTTTTTTACTATAGACAAATAATTAATTTTTTCAATTAATTAAACCATTTTTACTATGGTTTAATTGAAAATTTTCAAATTGTAATAATTAAGTGGTCCAGGGGCGGTTTTTGACAAATAAAGACTTGTTTTCTAAGCCAAAACACTCATTTACCCTCTAGACACACTTATCGTAAGTTTTGGATGATTATTTTTCTCTCAATGAAATATTTCCTCAAAATTAATAAATTGAGGAATATTTAATTAAAATAATCATTATTTTATTAAATGGAGAAAATCAAAATATCTCCAAAAAAGACCAAATTGAATTTAATAAAGGGATAATTAGCTTGACACAAATTATCGGAGGAGATTCCAATCATCATCAATCAAAGTCAGGTCGGTATGAGAGTGCAACAGTTAACTCTCTCTCAAGATTTGCGCCTCTCTTCCTCATGTGGGTGAATTGCCTCTTGTGGATGTTTGTGGTTAGTCGGGTGATAAAACCGAGGAGAGATGAGGCCACCTCACCCCCCTCATTATTCCAGCACTCAGTTACAACTCAATTGCAGCTCAGTTCAACTCCGAATCAATTGCCAAAGCTTCAATCTCTTTAGGGTTTTAGCTTCTCTATTTTTGTATAAAAGCGGGTCTCTTGCTCCTCTTTTTATATGGAGAATTTGCAAGAGAACTCTGCCCAATTTGTAACTCTTATCTGTTTAATGGAATAAAAATGACTTTGGAGGTCCATGCGTGGGCTCTTTGTGTTCTCGATTTTCATCTTGTGAGGTGATATCTCTCTTAACCTTACTCTCTTTCCATTGCAAACTATATGATCATTGCTAGCTTAGGAAGGCTATCAATCTAGCATGGTAGGATATCCATTTATCATTTTAATTTGGTTATCTATGCAATATCAATTGAATATATGAATTGAACAGGAAGTAGTCAGTTATACCATTGTTTTTCAGACATTTATTTGATTAAGCATTCTAGCACTTGATCTTGTTTGTTGTTATTTGAGTGTTGTGTTTTAGGGATCACCGAAGGAGAAATGGTTGAAGCTCAACAATTTCTTCATACAAGAGTTTTTAATCTAACATTTTCACCATGTAATTTCTACAAAGCATTTACTTCCAACTCAAGAAACATGGCTAAAAGGGGCCATTTTCTCATCCTTCATAAACTAAATTAAAAAACTTTCCTTGGTTACAAGATCCACTTTTTCTTTTTTATTTCCACTCTCTACTTTTGCATCTTCTTTCCGCATTCTACCTTGCCTCTTTTTCTTCACCATTTTACCTTTCTTGCTTCTCTTTTCTCCCTCACTTTTTTCACCTCTTTTTCTCTCCTTTTCTTTCTTGCTTTCGATCTTTTTTTTCCTTCGTTCGTTGCCCTATTTTTCCCAAATTTTTGCAACCACTTTTCTCCTTGTTGGCTGCCCTCTTTTTCTTCGTTTTTGCAGCCCTCTTTTCTCTTAGTTCACTACCCCGTTTCTTAATTTTTTGCAAGCAACTTTTCTCTTTTTTCGTTGCTTTCTTCATTATTTTCAACCTCTTTCTTCACATTTTTGTACCCTTCGTTATTGTTGTTCACTCTCCCTTTTTTCTGCTTTTTTTTCACTGTTTGCAGCCTTCTTTTGCTCTCTTTTTGCTCCACTTTATCCTCTTCATGTTTCCTCTTTCGCATGTAATTTTTGCATCTAGTTTTAATTCAAAAAAGACTAAAAATTTGCATTTAAAAAGAGTAGTTTTGCATGTAGATTAGTTTCATTTGTGTATCTAAATGCATTTTGGTTTCTTAACAATAGTGGATGCATGAGTGGTTGTCTTTCTTGTGTAGGTACCGAAGAGGATGTGAGCCAAGAAAAAAAGTCCAAAGACTTGAGGAGATTGAAGAAAAAGTGCAAAACTAAGAAGACAAACTCAAACCACATCCTTTGTAAAAGCCATTAAGGCTTATTCATTCCTTTATTTTTTGAAGTTTTTTTCAAAAGGTTAAATTCTCGGCATTGTAACTCATCAATAAAGAAAGTTAGTGGTGTCAAGCCTCCCACGTTTTTCTTACTTCCCCTATTTGGGGAAAGTGTGTCTTGTGTCATTTTTTTTAATCTTTGCTTAGCTTAGATTGCTTACTAGACTTAGCTTTTATTTTTACTAATTGCTAGACTATACCTCATTATTTTCTAGCTATCTATGTGATGTGTATTCCGTTTTTTTGATAAATCCTAAAAAGAACATAAAGTCTCTTGAACTTGTCATAAAACAAGTCAAAAATACTCTCTATCGGAGAGCATTGTTGCATTGCATTCTCATTTTAGATTAGATAAGACTGTTGAATCTCACGATAAGGTGGATCAAGAGCACTCTCTGTCGAAGAAATTTTTGTGTGTGATAATAAAATTTTCAACTCACCATCTCCTATAAAATTAGAATCTATTATTTTTACAGTGTGTATGCTTTACCCGGTCGAGATACCTAGAAACATTGTATGTGTTTAATTCACAAATCTAATTTCAATTGTAATCATAATAAAATTTACTACCCCGTAACCAACGAACTGACATTGAGCGCAATATTCTAAGTGGGCACATTCTTACTAGGGGCGCTGGGTAGCCCTACTCATTTGCAGTGGTTGTTTAGTTATTGAATGCCTCCCTGTAGACTTGGTCGGTCCAACATGTCCTTGAACGAAGCCACCTAGAGTATTTTTTATTAGATTTCCAGTAGCTCTGCGTATCGATTGGAAATTTCCTCACCTTAATTAACAAAATCATCATAAAAATACACAATAAAATTTACCAAGAGCATTGCAAAACGATATCACAAACATCTTCGAGACTTGTATTTCAGCATCCCCAACACTATTTGACTCCATTTTTGGCACTGGTCTTCGAATTCTTTGCATAATCCGATTTGGACCATTTGTCATTTTTTATTCTAAGTTATTGATGTTGTGGATGCTTTAAATTCAGTCGTCTTATGCTACTTATATTGTGTTTTGCAAACAATAACTTGGATTGCCTAATTTATTATTGTGTATCTCAGAAAAACTCCTAAACAACACTAATTCACACCTTACATTCAAAAAAATTTAAAAACAAGAACCTTAGACAACTCTTTTTTAGGGACTATCCCCCTTAGCTTCATTAAGAGTTAGCCGAAACGGAGAAGTTGGGATCAAGTGACAACACCTAGCTCTTTGCTTGCCCCCAAGGCCACACCTTTCCCACCTGGGAAACAACAGTCCAAAAAATTCCTGCTAACGGTGTGCATTTAGCGAACAACAAGTCACAAGTTACTTTTTCTTTCCTTATTATAGTTAAATGAGTTATCCATATTATAGTTAAATGAGTTATCCATACATTAGCTAAGAGTTATCCATGCATCAACTACGAGTTATCCATGCATCAATTAATTATTATATTTCTTTTTAAATTATTGTTTATTATGAATTTGTAACCACTGCCACAAAATGCCATAAAATTAACGTGGAAGTCTCATAATCGTGCAATCTAGAAAAAAAATAAGTACTTGTCCACCCCAAAATTTCAAATAAAAACACTTATAATGAATTCAAACATCATCTATCATCTCTATATAAAATATTTGATTAAAAAAAATACATTATTTATATTAGTTTTATAATAAAAAGCATACAATATAGGTTTTAAATTTGCTATTTTTACATATTTTAAAAATATTTAATTAGATTTTCAACTATATGATCAAAAGATACATCAACATCGTCTATCATCTCTATATAAAATATTTGATTAAAAAAAATACATTATAACATGTTTATATTAGTTTTATAATAAAAAGCATACAATATAGGTTTTAAATTTGCTATTTTTACATATTTTAAAAATATTTGATTAGATTTTCAACTATATGATCAAAAGATACATCAACCTCATTAAATTTATATTTTTTAAATATTTAATGACTTATTTCCCTTCAATATTGCTATAATGGCCATCTTCTTCTGCATATCCCTCAAGGCTTAATTCACGCTTTTTTTTATTGGCTGGGGACGTGTGATTGATAAGCTCCAATCCCACCAAAGACATGTAGGCATGGATTTTCAAGTATACCATGTGAACAAATTTTCACTCAAATAGAATCAAATTTTCAGTCACATGTTTATATTAGTTTTATAATATAGGCATGGATTTTCAAGTATACTATGTGAACAAATTTTCACTTAGTTTTATAATATAGGCATGGATTTTCAAGTATACTATGTGAACAAATTTTCACTCAAATAGAATCAAATTTTCAGTCACATGTTTATATTAGTTTTATAATATAGATATAGATTTTAAATTTGATATTTTTAAATATTAGGTACTATATTTTTATATATATTTTTAAATATTTAATGACTTAATATAAATTTTCAAATTTTCACTTTTTCTTCAATCACATATCAATGTTTCCCACTCAAAAAGAATCAAATTTTCACTTTTTCCTCAATCACATATCAATGTTTCACAATCAAAATATTTGTTTTGTAATAAGCAATATTTAATAACTTTTAACTAAAACGATTTGCATGTTTGTAAGTAATATTTAATACCTAAGCTTAGTATGAGAAGATGTTGTGAACCTAAGGTTAAAAAATAAAAATAAAAAGTAATTAAAAAATCAATACCAAATAAAAAATTAAACTTGAAAAATTAAAAATAAGATAAATGACATAGGAGATCAAATTGCTGAGTCTAAAATTTAAAAAAAAAACAAAAAAAACATATTAAGAAAATGAAATTGAATCCCTCTTTGATACTTAATAAAACCAGAATAAATCCAGGTTTGATGAATCTATGCTAATAATACACATTAACCTCACCCACAACAACAAGCTCAACCACATAAGAAGACAAACCTTTTTTTCATTATATATACCACATTAAAAAACCACATATTATATATACCACAAAAAAAATCACATGATTTTCAATTTTATTCACATTTTTTATTTTAATTTATAAAGACGTGCAATCTAACCATGGTGCTTAACGAAGATGAGAAGAAAATGATTTAAAAAAAATCGAAGTATGATAATAGAAATATGTATAACAATTTTTATTTATGAGATAAACACATATCAATGCACCCATCTATGATGCCCAAAATATCGAATATCATATTTACTGGTCAGCAAAAAATTTAAATCATCAGTGGGTGTTAACTGCAGCCTGCAAGTCTTGATATCTCTCACTTTTGCTGTCCATATCACTTGTCCTTTACCAGAGTAAGTAACTTCTGCCTGAAAAAACAGTGCTGAAATATGATTGCAAGAAACATAAATTTATATACAAGTGAATATGGATCTCAATACATGAAAAATTAACCCTGCTTCTTATCATCTTCTGAGCTTTTGAAAGCTTTCTCGTCATAATCTCTTTGTTCTTTCTCATCTTCCTCGAAAGGTTTGTATATAACTAGAAGATGGACTTTCCCGCGTGACTTTTGGGGTGCCGATGTTTTTAGATTATACAACAAGTCCAGCCATAGTTCTTTTGGCTCATGAGGCTTCAACTGCACAGCAACGAGAGTAGATCAAGTGATCAGTATACCCTAATCACAAAGGCAGTTTTTCCTGTAACCATTTTTCCCCATCAATCTAGTTTATACTGGATATATTTCTTTGCATACCCAAAGGAAAGGAGCTCATACTGGATATATTTCAATTTTCTTTACATACCCAAAGGATCTATTAAAAGATAAAAAGCACTAATGCCTGTTCATATGTCGCCTTACAATCAATTGAATGCAGGGGTATCAATCCTACCTCTTTTCTTTCAGTTCCATGATGAGTTTCGTTCTCGGGTTTCATTCTTCTCCATAGTTTCAGTTTTGGGGTGAGGAGGGCAATTGCATTTTTGGTAGGGCGTTGCAAATGCTCAAGGCAGGTGTTCCTGTGTATGTTCAGGAGGATGGTAACATTTCTTCATCCTCCGTAAAGTTTTCCATAGTAAACTGACGATAAATACCCCGATAGGGCCAGGGTTTTCCTTAGAGGAGGTGTTGGAAATAGTATTTCCGAAATACTAATTAATCGCAGATCAGCCAACTTGGTCATAGTCCGTAGAAGTACACTCTTTGACAGTCAGTCTGTCAGGTTGAGGAGTTCACATCTCTCCATATTTAAGAAGCCGAACTGTATTTCTGAAGTTAAGTTTTTAGGTAGAACTTAATTTCAGTCTTTAATGTTGGTTGGTAGTTTCCAAGAGAATTTTAGTCTTTTGTATATGAAGAAGAATGAAAAACAATGAGATCGAGTGCGAGAGAAAATAGAAGAACTCTTTGGTTGGTAGCTTCCAAGAGAATTTTAGTCCTTTGTATATGAAGAAGAAGAAGAATGAAAAACAATGAGATCAAGTGCCGGAGAAAAATAGAAGAACTCTTTGACAGTCGGTCTGTCAGGTTGAGGAGTTCACATCTCTCCATATTTAAGAAGCCAAACTGTGTTTCTGAAGTTAAGTTTTTAGGTAGAAATTAATTCCAGTCTTTAATATTCGTTGGTAGCTTCCAATAGAATTTTAGTCTTTTGTATATGAAGAAGAAGAATGAAAAACAATGAGATTGAGTGCGAGAGAAAAATAGAAGAACATAGTAAGAAAGAAATGAGAAAAAGAAAAAACACCTTGAAAAGAGTTCGAGAGCTCAAGTTGGTGTGTTTTGAAAAGTGTTGAGAGCGGAAGCTCTCTAAAAGGAGAAACATCCTTGTAAATTTTCAAGTTTGTAATTGCGGCTGTAGTTCTTTGTTATGTTGCGACAATATATATAAATCCATAGTTTATGGTGTGCTGCATGTCTTATTTATTCCGCCCATCTTCTCCAGATTTACTTGAGTGAATGTTGTTTACATTTACCGTCTTGTGAAAGATAGAAAAAATCCATAAATATTTCACTGTATAAAAGTTTGAGTTTTTATATACAAAGTGCTCGACTCAAATCTTACTTAATATTTGGTTATATGATATTGTGAGTTTGCCGCAATATCATCCATAATGATTTCACCGTGTAAAAGTTTGAGTTTTTTTTGTAGAGTGCTCGACTCAAGTCTTACTTAATATTTGGTTATATGATATTGTGAGTTTGTCGCAATATAGTTGTGTCGAGGTTTATCTCAAGTTGCAGGTTGGTGAAAAATGTTTTTCATATTATAAGTCTTTAGACTAAGAAATTCATTTTTATAAAGTTCAACTAAAACTGGTTCGGTCAAAGTGGGAGTTGGTCATAACCAAAAGTGTGTCGTGGGTAAATCCTGTAGCGGTAAAACACTGTCGAAGTGAAGTGGGTGTCTGTCGAAGTAAAAGTGTGTCGGGTGAAAAGTCCGTAAAAAGTTTCTCGACCAAAAGTGAAGTCTGTTGCACACAATTCTGTCGCAGGCTTGTCTGTCGCAGTAAAAGTCTATGTCGCAGTAAATCTCCTTCGCAGTAAAATCCTATCACAATAATCTTGGTCTCAAGTAAAAGGTGGGGTTTCTAAAGGCATTGTGTCGCAACCCCAAAAGTAAAAAGAAAAGAAAATTTATGACTGCGCGGTAACTCAAGTTAATCGTTGCAGCCACCTCTGAGATCTGGTATCAGAGCAGCTTTAGGAAAGAAACCAAAAGAAAATTTATGACTGCGCGGTAACTCAAGTTAATCGTTGCAGCCACCTCTGAGATCTGGTATCAGAGCAGCTTTAGGAAAGAAACCTTGTCTTTTTAAAAGGAAAAAAAAAATTCTAAAAAAAATTAAAATTAAAAAATGGCGTCCACTTCTGGTGCACATATGTCAAGCTTACAAACTCCAATTTTCTCAGGAAAGAATTATGAGTATTGGTCTCTAACAATGAATGCTTTATTCAGAGGTCAAGATGTATGGGAGATAGTCCAAAATGTCTATACAGAGCCAACAGATCAGGCAGCATATAATAATCTCACACAAGCTGAGAAGGATGCCTTGAGGGAACAAAGGAAGAAAGATGGAAAGGCTCTATTCTACATACACCAAGCCACGCATGAAAGCATACTCCCAAGAGTAGCAGTAGCAAAGACCGCTAAAGAGGTATGAGATACATTGGAAACCGCTTATCAAGGCTTGGACAAGGTAAAGACTTCTAAGTTGCAGATTCTTAGAAGAGATTTTGAATCTCTGTCAATGAAAGACACAGAGTCAGTGGACTCATTCTATACTCGAGTTATTGGGTTGATAAATCAACTGAAATGTCATAGAGAAAATATAGAAGACAAAATGGTTGTTGAAAAAGTTCTTAGAAGTCTTCCTCAAAAATACTTTTCCTTGGTCGTGACCTTGGAAGAAAACAAAGACATGTCGCAGTTTACCATTGATGAGTTACAAGCTTCACTCATCCATCATGAACACATAATCAGTAGATCAAATACATCATTAGAAGGTGCACTCACAGCACAATCATCCATAAGCCGTGCAAGAGATAAGGGGGATATACTTCTAGAGGCATAAGAATAAGTTTTTCTAGAGGAGGGCGTAGCAGCAGTCCCGCGAATGTTGCTGGTAGAGGACAGAATCAGAATTCCAGTCATCCAAGTGGTCGCAGGTTTGATAAGTCAAAAATACAATGTCATTATTGCAAGGAATTTGGTCACTATGCATATGAATGCAGGAAGAAGCAGCATGACCAAGGAAAGAAAATTCAAAACCAGTAGAGCAACACCAACACTTCGTTGAGCGCAATGTTGTTGGCATGCCCATCCCCAATTGAATGCAATGCTGTCCAAGAAAGTCCATGTGACATATGGTATTTAGATTCAGGCTGCAACAATCATATGAATGGTAATTTGAATGTTTTTTCCACTCTAGATAAATCTGTTCAAATTGATGTCACACTTGGAAATAATGTCCAAGTCACTGTTTTGGGAAAAGGTGCTATTGGTATTCTAACCAAATAGGGGGAGCCAAAGATTATGCCTGATGTCTATCACATCGAAGGTCTGAAACACAATTGGTTGAGCATTGGACAACTGATACAAAAAGGTTACAAAGTCTACATGGAAGACAATCACCGAGTGATTAAAGACTTGCACCCAAGCAACCAACTAATAGAAAAAGTACCAACGACAAGGAATCGCTTGTTTCCTTTGAAGATAATTCCAGAGATGAAAGGAAAGGTAAATTTAGGAGTTGCATTCAAGGCAGAAAGCAAAGAAAGCAGACAAGCACTGCGACAAGGAAGAAAATGACATCGTTGAAATTAAAGCAACATTTCAATCAGAGGTTCAGGATGAGTCATCGCTGTGACATTTCAGATTTCGACATCTGAATTTGGGTGGCCTGAAGCTATTGCATAAAAAGAATATGGTCAAAGGACTACCATTGATCGACAAACCAGAGAGAGTTTGTGAAGGATGCATTTTTGGCAAGTAGCATAGAGAGACTTTTCTGGTCAAAAATTCATATAGAGCACACACACCACTAGAGATTATGCACTCTGATATTTGTGTCCCAATGCAGACATCATCCATGGGAAACTGCAATTATTTTCTTTCTTTTATTGATGACTGCACAAGAAAAACATGGATATACTTTCTGAAACATAAATCTGATGCATTTAGTTGTTTTCAACAGTTCAAGGCACTTGTGTAGAACCAAAGTGGACACAATATCAAAATCCTAAGGATGGACAGAGGCGGTGAATATGTCTCAAATGAATTCCTAAATTTTTGCAAGACCCATGGCATACACAAGCAATTCACTGCGTGATATACACCTCAACAGAATGGTGTTACAGAGAGAAAGAATAGAACCATTATGGAGATGGCGCACAACATGATGGCAGCCAAGCACTTGTCAAATGAATATTGGGCTGAAGCAATTGCAACTGCTATATATATTATGAACTGGTGTCCGACAAAGAGCGCGAAGAATAAATTCCCTCAATAAGTATGGACAAGTATGAATCACATTGTTTCTCATTTAAAAGTTTTTGGTTGTGTCGAATATGCTCATGTTCCAAATGAGTTGAGAAAGAAACTAGACAAGAAGGGACAAAATGTATTTTTGTTGGTTACTCTGACAACACAAAAGCATACAAGTTGTATGATCCTGTCGCAAGGAAAGTAATTATTAGTCACAATGTTCAATTTGTTGAGAATGAATCATGGGATGGAACCGTCGAGAAGAATGTCAAGATTGTGTCGATTGTCGAGCATGATGACATGACAGAGGAAGTGATTCAAACACCATATGTAAGTCAAATTGTCGCAGCACCGTTGACTCTGAGGACGTCGCGACATGGTTCATCACATGGAACGTTGACACAAGTCGCAACTCAAGCTACACCGACAACAACACCAAGAGGACAACAAACTCCATCAAGCAATTCGATGAGGTTGACATCGACTGATCCAATAAAGACAAGAAGTATACGTGAGATATATGAAGCTGGTACACCAAATTCATTCTCTGTTTTTGCATTATTTTCTCAAAAAGATGATCCTCTAACATTTGAGGAAGATGTCGAAGAAGAAGTATGGGCACATGCCATGGATGAAGAAATGGAATGCATTGAGAATAATCAAACATGGGAGCTGGTAGATGTACCAAAACATAAGGATGTAATCAACGTCAAATGGATTTACAAAACCAAGCAAGATGCTGATGAGAATGTGCAGAAGCAAAAGGCAAGAATGTTCGCAAGAGGGTTCACACAACAGCCCGACATATATTTCAATGAAACTTTTTCACCTGTCGCGCGCATGGATACAGTCAGAACAGTTCTGGCCAATGCTGCACACAAATGCCTTGGTATCGCTGGAGTACTGATTCTAATATGCTTTGGGAAGTTATTATCACTTGAGATGGGAACAGGTTACTAAGTTCTTTCGTCTTGCGCCTTTGCCTTCCCATGTTTATCCCTGCTTTTCGTTATCCAACCCAGGTGATATGAACCCAAGGCAGTTTTTAGACAGATTGACAAGGCTAAAATGTTTATCAAATGGATGTTAAATAAACATTTTTGAATGGCTATCTAGTGGAGGAAGTATATGTGGAACAACCACAAGGCTATGAATTTCTAGGACAAGAGATCAAAGTATACAGGATGAAAAAGGCTCTCTATGCTTTGAAGCAAGCTCCTAGAGCTTGGTACAGTCGATTCCTACCTCACTCATAATGGTTTTCATAGAAGTGAAAGTGAACCGATGTTGTACACCAAAGTGAACGAGCAAGGTAACATGTTAATTATCTGCTTGTATGTAGATAATTTAATATTTACTGGTGATTTTTCCATAAATTATTTTAGAACAGTCATGGAAAGCGGATTTGAAATGACTGATTTGGGGCTTATGAAGTTTTTTCTGGGCATTGAAATCCAACAGTTTGAAAGTGGTGTGTTCATATCGCAGTCGAAGTATGCAAGTTCAATTTTAAAAAGATTCAATATGTCTAATTGCAAGGTAGCCCCAACACCAGTAATAACAGGTTTAAAATTGAGCAAGGATGACGATGGATCAACTGTAGATCCCACGTTGTTTAAAAGGCTAGTTGGTAGCCTTATGTATTTAACTGCGACAAGACCATACATCATGTTTGGAGTAAGTCTGATCTCAAGATTCATGGAGTCACCAAAAGACTCTCATTGGCAAGCAGGTAAGAGAATTATGAGGTATGTAAGTGGCACAAAGGACCTTGGCATAATGTATTCAACCTCAAAAAATTTTAAACTCATTGGATACACTGACAACGACAATGGAGGCAGCACAGATGACAGGAAATGCACATTTGGGTACACATTTCATTTTGGTACAGGTGGTGTACACATTTCATTTTGGTACAGGTGTTGGGTACACATTTCATTTTGTTTGCCTCTCTTTTTACCTTTTTCGCTGCCCTATTTTATACTTTTGTTGCAGCCAACTATCCTTTTTGTTGGCTGCCCTCTTTCGTCGTTGTTTTCAGCCTCTTCCTTCACTTTTTTGCAGCATTCTTTACTGTTGTTCGATCCCTCTTTTTTCCTCTTTTCCTCATTCATTTTAGCCTTCTTCTTGCTCCCTTTTTGCTCCATTATACCATCTCTTCTTTTCCACTTTGCATGTAATTTTTTGCATTTAGTTTCATTTTCGAAAAAAAAGATTAAAGAAAAAATTGGAATTTCAAAACTTGCATGTAGAAGTTGATTTGGCATATAGACTCGTTTGCTCCCTTGCATATAGATCTCAATTCTCAAAGTCTAGAACTTGCATTAGGTTAGCTAGTTCCAATTTATTTCTTTGATTTGATTGACAATAACGGGTCTATGAGCTTTGTTGTGCCTTAGGTGATCAAAGAAGAAATCTATAAAGGACAAGAAGCAAGAAAACTTGAAGGAGAAACCAAGAAGAAATTGTGAACCATCACTCTCCTTTTGTAAAAGACATGAAGGCTTCTTCTATTTTAACTTTTCAAGTTTTTTTTTAAAGGTTGAAAATCCAAAAGATTGTAACAGTTTAATAAAAGTTTCGTGAGTGGGGTCTTTAATCCCCCACACCCGACTTCCCCCATTTGGGTAAGTCTTGCATTGTCCTTTGAGTGGTTTGCTTCCTCTTAGCCTAGTTTATTTCTGCTAGTAGCTTAGTTTCATTTTGCTATGTCATTGTTTCGTTGTTTTACAATTTGTTGAGATATCATGTGGTTTCAATTTACAAGCTGATTATCTTATAAAAAGAACCAAAGTCTGTTGAACTTGCAATAACCCAAGTCAAGAGCACTCTCTGTCGGAGAGCATTCCCACTGCATTATCCATGCATCAAGCATATAGATTAATTAAAGTCTCTTGAACTTTTGTCATAAGACAAAGTCAAGAGCATTCTCTGTCGGAGAGTTGAACTGTGTGCTCATAATAATAAAATCATTCCAACTCACATTTCCCCATTTAAAATTTACTTCGTTGCTATCCCTCACCTAGTATGCTCTGCCGACCCTGAAAAGTTGGACTCGTACTCAGAACGGTGATCGGATTTGTTAATCTTGCAAGTGATAACATAATAAAATCTTCACCCCCACAACCAACGCACTAGCGTTGTCAAAAGCATTCGAGTTGTTCTCAGTAAGGGCATCGGAACCCCCCGTTGTCTAAGTTTCCCGGCTTGCTGGTTAATTTCTCCGAACACCTAGCCCGGGATACTGGATGGGCCGACAGGTCTCGAACAGAACGACTTAGAATACTTTTTCGGTTGGACTTTGATACCTTGTTCTCTCAGCCATTGTAATGTTCCCAAAAGTGACATGCATGCAAACCCTAAAAATGACATGCATGCAAACCCTAAAAGTGACATGCAAACCCTAAAATCTATATAAGAAGGTTAGTTGAACCAAAATGGGATCATTGTTATTATTCATCTTTGAGAATTGATGTGAAAGCTCTGAGAGCTAATTAGGGTTAATGGCAAATTGCCTTGGCCATCATTGATTTCAGCGATGAAACTTATCCGTCCTAGTCAATTCAAGAGGGTAGGGCATCCAGGTCTACGAGCTTCAACACTTCAGCATCTTCATCATTCTTGCAGGGATTCGAGGGCATCCAGGAATAAAGAATTGAAGAAGGGCATCTTCATCGAAGATAGGGAAGCATATTCTGGTGCAAAAGCGTTATGAGCAGCAAGTTACTACAAGAAAATGTGGGCCCTAAGTTTCAAATCAGATTCGTATTATAGGAAAGAATTGTTGTAGAAGGTGTGCATCATGAGGGGCACCAATATCCATTAAGGAAGCATGCAATGGTTCATTAAGAGATCAGATATTTCACCTTCTATTATTGACTGATTATTCATTACATGGTCCTAGGAGCTGCTATAGCCATCACAATACCCTTCATTCACTGTTTAAGGTCAGATTTATGCTATTTCTGATTTATGATTAGTGATTGTTGAAAAGCAAGTATTATTACCAAATTTGAATGAACAGTTCCTTCTATATTCCACCGGTTGTTAAAGCTTGATATCATGGGATTAATGGTTTTATTAAATTCAAATATGACATGCAATTAATGTTTGGATAAGCTACTATTGCATAAAACAGTGTAAACCACCAGCAAATCAAAATAAACCAACAGCTACAATAAAACGAGGAAGAGAAACACATGCAATAGCTAGAATCCATTATTTGGGATATTACAGTGGTATCAAAGCATGTTCTTGGCCAGCTGTGGGGAAATTGGCATGAACATGGTGTTATAAGCAATTTCACACATTAGTTGTGGAGAGTTTGTTTCATTTTTGTGGAAGTGATCTATTGCCAAGAAACAAAGCATCTTAAAGTCTGCTACAACTTCCAGGAGAGTGCCCTTAATGTGATCGCAAAGCTCCATTACATATCTGTCCTCAAAACTGTTCCAGTCAGATTGGTAAGGGATCTTACAGGGGTTGCATCAATGGCAAGAACTATAGATGGCAGGCTGTTACCCACCTTCCTTGCTGCCTCGCCAATAGAAGAAAAGGAGCCTACTTGGGAGGAGTTAATGAGGAACCTTGCTAAGACACAACAAAGCTTAGAGAATAATTTGCAATGGTTTGAAGATTCATTACTACGAAGCAAGAAGGGAAGACTTGGTATGTTTATCAAAAAGGCATCCAAAAGTCTCTATGTTGATTGTGATTTAGAGTGTAATAAATCAACAATCATAGATCAACCTACAATTGATCATGAAGAAAGCAAAGATCCATTATCAAGTAGGAGTCCTAAAGAAGATGAGATCATGTTCACACGGTCTCTCTTGTCATATGACAGTTTGGACCATGAGGGATCAGAGATTGCACCCTTGTGTCTTCGGGATGAACACAAGGTAGAAGAGAAGGTGGAAGAGGAACCTCAGTTAGACTCACAGGAACGAGCGGAGAGGCATGACACAGAGAGGATTGATTCTATACATGTCGAGCAGTATGGAGGTTATGAGGCACATCTTGTGGAGGAGCCATTAATGGTTCAGGTTGTAGATGCAAATGCGTTGATGGGAGACATATTCCAGGGACTAGCCGATAGTGACATGGACGCATCCCTTATTTTTCGAAATGGGTATACTACAGATGTGTGGGATCCTGGTTCAGATGACACCAGTCGAGTGAGTGCCCAAGAGGATATCGCAACCTACACAAGATGCAGGACAATTTTGACCCATGAGGGCATGAGTGGCACTCATGGTTTGAGGGGAGAGCCTTCAACAATAATTCTACATGAGCACTCAAAATTGTAGGTGACTGAGGAGAGATCTGACACAAAGGATTTGGATCAGGTATGGGATCACGAGTTGCCTTTGTGGGTTAGTGGTTTAACCATGGAGAAGGTAGTTGAGCACATCCCTTGTGGACCAGCCAACAAGGACATGTATGCATACAGAGATTGGGTAGACAAGTATATGACGGAGATGGAGACACCGAGGTTTACAGGCTCAGTTGACATCAGTAGAGTTGCTATGGAGGAGAGGGCCAAACTCCTCTTCCAGGAGTTTTTTCGAGGGATGCTTAGGTTTGGAGGCATGAAGGAGCAGTCTTCTGAGGAGTTTGTGCAATTTATGATTGCTTGGCTCATTAAGGGCATTAAGATGGATTTTGGTATCAGTAAAAGGGTTGTTTGGGATCCCGGTATCAAGGGGTTAATTCATGATTGGGTGGCAAGGAGGCATGAGGTGATCCAGTGGTTTATATGGGATGCTGGTATTGGTGTCCGGATGCATTTTTTTAGTTGACAGTTGTCTAAAAGTGACAAGCATGCAAACCCTAATACAAGCAATCTTTGGCGAGGGAGGACTGTAATGTTCCCAAAAGTGACATGCATGCAAACCCTAAAAGTGAGATACATGCAAACCCTAAAAGTGACATGCAAACCCTAAAAGCTATATAAGAAGGTTAGTTGAACCAAAAGGGGATCATTGTTATTATTCATCTTTGAGAATTGATGTGAAAGCTCTGAGAGCTAATTAGGGTTAATGGTGAATTGCCTTGGCCATCATTGATTTCGGCGGTGAAACTTATCCGTCCTAGTCAATTCAAGAGGGTAGGTCATCTTGATCTATCATACGAGCTTCAACACTTCAGCATCTTCATCATTCTTGCAGGGATTCGAGGGCATCCAGGAATAAAGAATTGAAGAAGGGCGTCTTCATCAAAGATAGGGCAGCATATTCTTTCTGGTGCAAAAGCGTTATCAGCAGCAGGTTACTACAGGAAAACATGGGCCCTAAGTTTCAGATCAAATTCGTATTACAGGAAAGAATTGTTGTAGAAGGTGTGCATCATGACGGGCACCAATATCCATTAAGGAAGCATGCAATGGTTCATTGAGAGATCAGATATTTCACCTTCTATTACTGATTGATTATTCATTACGTGCTCCTAGGAGCTGCTACAGCCATCACAATACCCTTCATTCATTGTTTAAGGTCAGATTTATGCTATTTCTGATTTATGATTAGTGGCTGTCGAAAAGCAAGTATTATTACCAAATTTGAATGAACAGTTCCTTCTATATTCCACCAGTTGTTAAAGCTTGATATCATGGGATTGATGGTTTTATTAAATTCAAATATGACATGCAATTAATGTTTGGATAAGCCACTATCACATAAAACAGTGTAAACCACCAGCAAATCAAAATAAACCAGCAGCTACAGTAAAACAAGGAAGAGAAACACATGCAATAGCTAGAATCCATTAGTTGGGATATTACAGCCATAATAATCCAAGATCACTAAAACTTGATAAAATTTACAAAGAGCATTTGCAAAACAATCGCACAAACATTGAACTCTTGTATCAAGCATCCCAACACTACAATTTGTGACTCCATATCCATTGGATAAGACACTGGTCCATTATTATTTTATTTTCATATCTCAAGTGTATTGTTCAATATCTTATCATTATGGATGCTTTTGTTTAATTCAATCAGTGTTGTGTTTTATTTAAATGTCGCAAGCATATCTTTGTAATTTTCTAAAAGTTAAAACTGTGATCTTCCCATCAGAAAAATCCTAAACAACACCCATCCGCATCTGCAGCCACCAAAAAACATTTAAAACATTGAGCCATAGAAACTCTTTGTTAAGGACTACCCCCCTTGGCTTCGTTAGGAGTTAGCCTAAACGGAGGAGCTAGGAGTAGGTGACAGTACCTGGCTCTGTGCTTGCCCCCAAGGCCACACCTCTCCCACTTTCTCAAGTGAGGAGACATCTTTTATTAGATTTCTGCTGCTGGTGTGCATTCAGCGGACAACAAAGCTCATGCTGCAAACACAAGTCATCCTCCAAATTTTTTACCATATAGCACATCGGGGCACATGCTTCATCAATATAACACTGAAGAGGGCTGAAATAAGCAATGGGAAGCCCTTCTTCAAACTGGATTTTGTCATCCATAAGACTTTCACGAGACAGATCTACAACACAAGTTTTATTAGTTTCAATATATACCTGAGGCAACTTCTTATCTTCAACATGAAGTTGTTCAAGAACTTGGGACAGCTTCACATCTTCTATTACAGCCGTATCCGGGATATCTTCAACCAAAGGCCTTTGTAGTGCTTCCTTGATTTGATCTTCAATGGTCCGTTCTTTAAGCTCAGGATGGATCCTAGGGATGACGGCATCATATTCTTTAGCAAGCTGCCCAATCTCATCAACCGTTCCATCGTGCCAGCGGAGGAGAAACCTCTCGAAAAACATTGCCATCGAATCTATGGATTCATCCAAAAGGCCATAAAACCAGATCATTGCATCCCCTTCCAAATTTATAGCAACAATGACCATAACATCATCCTCATGATGAACATTAAAATTAGCCATCAGTTTGCAGAGAGAGGCAATATGATGGGTGGCTAAAACACCGCCATTTCCATAGAACTTGGGATGAATGTCATGCACCTTCCCAGGGTCGTAGCACTAATTAGGAAATCCAGCGGGCTGTAAGCTTCGCACCAAATATCCCACGGCTTTTCCATATCATCATCCATAAATCAAATAATGAGGTACTAAATTTGAAAAATGTATTTAATCATACCTCATACCCAATTGTGGAGTCGCCAAGGTGAGCTTGAAAGCCTTCCAATGAGTATGCTCACCTCTACAGCCACTAGGATCTTCAAATTTGTAAAAGGACAAGGGCTCTATCCCATCGTGGAGTCGCCATGTGAGAAGAAGAATCTACAATGTAATATCCAACAAATGTCAATGAAGCATAGTCTTCAAATTTCGAGAACTCGACTTCATCCCCAGCAACGGCACCAAAATGTTGTCGCCGAAAAATGGCACGCATGTGCTGAAGCCAAAAGGTAAGCGCGCCGACCCGGTGACAACTCTCGAGAGATAAGCCAATGTCACCACACTCCTCTCTCCTCGCTTCAGGTTGTCTCTTCTCCAACTCTAGGGGGGCTTCCTTAAGGTAGGACTGTGTAATGTCCCAAATTTTACATTATGTCACAATGGCCAAATCACATTTTCCATATTCATGAAAGTTTTCAAAGGGATGCCAAAAGTCAAATAATTGCCAAGGTGGAAAATCACTAGTTTCCTAGCTTGGGGGTGGAGGCTTTGAAATTTGGAATAAGGGGGATAATAAATGATATTTAGACATTAGAAGGGGATAAATATTTAATAATGTATCTTATTAAATAAATACGAGAGAAAATGGAAGTGGCAATGGAGCATGAAGACACATGGAGACTATGGGGCCCACACTAGCTAGAATTCCTATGTTAAATGGTATCTTTCTCTTGCAAATTTGAATATATGGGAAGTCTAATGTTTTTGTATGGATTATAATGTTAATATACTTGTCCATATACTTCATAGGTCGAAATTGGGATGAATTGTAACTTACATGGGAGAGGAAGAGCCAAAGGGGAGTTTCATGGACACTTGGCTAGATTCCCCTTACATTTATGACATCTATGACACCAATGATGAAGATTCTATGACAGTTATGACACAAGTCAGATCTGAAGGCTGACATACTGACATGTCAGGACTGAATAGAGCATCTTAGAGGTCGAAATTGGGAGTTGGAGAAGGCCAAGAGGCTCCTACTCAAATTTGGGAGAAGAGGGAAGGTGAAGAGAGAGGCCACATGGCATAGCATGAGCAGCCACACCAATTCAACTTGGCTTTGGTTTATGGATGGATTTGCAACCTTAGAAGACTAATAATGTTTATAAAATACAGGGATCAGCCATGAGAAGAAGCTTTTGCTCATTTGTGAAATTGTCATTTGTAAATTGTGAGAGCTAGTGGATGACTAGTTTTCTTGCTTAAGCCAATTTCGAGGGTGAAAGATTCCCATCCTAGTTGGTGTTTGGAAAGTTCACTCAGGTCTTTCATGGAGCTTTAATGGAGTCTTATTTGCAGGTGTAAGCTACAAGAAAGCATGTGGATTCTTCTATTGCAGCACTCTCTCTCAACTATTTCTAGTTTTCACACCATATTCATGCCAATGGAGGGATTGCACTTTGGGTGAGCTATTGATCTCTTTGGGGGAAGATTCTAATGCCCATTATCTTATGTTATGATGTATATCCTCTGTATTTCACGTTCAGAATACTATCAGGTCGAAATACTCAAAAGAATTCATGTAAAAATGTTGAACAATGAAGAAATAGTGTCATTTCCCCACTATCTTGTTGTGAACAAATTTTAATACTGATGATTTCGAATTGGGAGAGCCTTTCATTGTCCATTTATGATTGGAATCAGTTCAATATTCTCTGGCATTCATTCTCAGAAAGTTTCAAGTCGAAATTCCCAAGAGTTGTATGTCAAAATGACTTTTAATGAGCAAACAATGACCATTTCCACTCTATTTTGATATATGCCATGGTAATGCTTATTATTTTGAATGGAGGAATGTATCTATGATAAATGTATGATGTATGGACTGTAATTAATGTGTATTTCAAGTCTCATGTTCAGTACTTAAGCATTGGAAGCCATTTTACTCATTTTTATTGCATTGGGAAAAGATTTGGTGCATTTTCCCCAAGGGTCGAAATTGTGACTTGGGAGTTGTTTTGGAAAGAGTCATAATAGACTGTATAAACTGAACCATGATGCATATGAGACTTTGAAAAGGTCCCTTACACATACCCAGCCTCTGTTCAGAAATTCAAGTGAATTTGGGATCATTTGTGAAGCCATTTCCGGCAATTACCCGAGGGGAATTGGAGCCCCAATTTGGTAGTAAAGGCTCCTACTTTGAACAGAACATTAAACAAGTTTGTAGATGTAATTGGGAGGTCAAAAAACATACATGAGCATGATATTTAAGTTATATTATCAGTCATGTACCTTCAAAGAAAATTTGGAAGCATTTGAGTCAATTTGGAGGTCTAGACATCAAAACTAGTCAAGAGCCAAAATTGAGAAAAAATTGGAAAATTGAGCATTTTAAAAAAATTCCAAAAAGAGGACATTACAGTGGTATCAGAGCATGGTCTTGGCACCTATTTAAGTTATGGATGGTATATATGAATTGAAGAAATTCATTAAGCCATGTGGTGATGATATGTCCAGGCAGGTTAAGCAAGCATTCAAATCGGCACATAAAACTATTCATTGTGAAGACCTTAATGATTGGTTGAAGGAATTTATAAAAAATAATTCAAATAAGAACTCATTAATGAACAATAATCAATGCACAAGTAGGGAGGAGACCAAGGAGCTACAAATTTCTGTGGGTGGTGAAGAAGAGAAGGCATTACATGAAGAGGATCGAAATTCACTCCCAAATGAATTTGAAAAAAATGAGGAAACATCACATGAGAAGGAAAAAGAGTACCTTGAAACTATTGAATATCATTCTGAAACCAATTCTACTAGGACATGGACCAAAGAGCATCTACTGATGGATGCTTGAACTATGAAGGAGTACCTACTGATGGGTGCTCACACCTCTATGTTGGTGACATAGAGATCAATTTCGAAAGTGTTGCTGCAAGCCAAACTTCCATTAAACCTGAAAATGAATACCTTGTAGCAGTTGAAGAAGAAATAAGATCAACTTCCCCATCACCACTTGAGCTTCATGAAGTTGGTCCAAGCAAGAAGGAAGAAGATGACAAGGTTCATTTGCAAGAGCCTCATTTTCTCGAAGGGTCCTTAAAGATGAATGAAAAGAATATCCAAGAGGCCCTTAGCATACTCCATGACACTCAAGCATTGGTATCAAATTCTTGTTGGAGAGCTACTTCCTTGGAAGATCCATCCTTCCTTGAAGACATGGAGAAGATCCAAAGAGCAATGTGCAACATCAAAGGTAATTTCATGTCTTTGCTTTTTGATAGAAAAAATGTCATTGAGCTTAGTGAATGGTTACATGAATCCTACTTGAAGAATAATGAAGTTATTGATAAGCTCACAATTCAAAATAAGCAACTTCTTGAAAAGTTGCAAGACACTTGTTTTTCCTCCGATGTTTCAGATTTTCATAAGGTAGATTGCTTGGAGGATTCTCATGACATAATGGATCATGAGAAACATGAAAAATTGCAGGTTCTTGATGTTCTTGAGGATTATAGTGATGAGATCCAATCACTAGTAATGGTGGAAGAGGAACTTGAGTTGCCTCTTGAAAAGGGTTACACAATTTTTGAAGAAGTGCATAATTCCACCACCTTGGAATCAACCCATGAGGAATTTTTTTCATTTTCTAGGGAGGTGAATAATCCTACCCCTATGGATACTTCACATTATGACAATTTTTCACTTACTGATCATTTGGGTGAGTTGGTTCTTTCTCCTACATCCTACACTTCTAAATTTTGCAGCAGTCATCCTAATGAAGTATGGGTGAAAATGCCACATGAGGAGTATGGAACTCCTAGATTTATTTTTTATGATGAAATGGTTGGAGCACACTCTTATTCAAATTTGCAGCAGCATCCTTTGTTACTTTCTGATGATACACATCTACATGGGTGCACCTATGATGTTCATTTGAGTCACTTGAAGACTCATGGTTTTTCTTGCTCAACACTTGGTTCATTTGATGTTGGAGAAACTTCATCCAACACTTGGGTGAAGAGTTATATGATTGAAGAACATTATTATTGGCAGCAACATCCTTTGATGTTACATGATGATATACATATTCATGAATGTATTGATGAGACTTCTTTGAGCCACTTGAAGTCTTCATGTTTTATTTGCACCTTATTTGGTTCATATTTTGGTGGAGGTTCTTCATTCATTTCTTGGATGAAAGAAAAAATGGCTGATTATTATTTTGATGCATATTACATTCTTTGGGAGCAGCATTATAGGACATGGGATCCTCACCTATGTCATTGGATCAGATTTGATTGGTCACTTGAAGCATGTATGCACTTGGCAAATGGTAGTCTACTCACTGGGAGGTATAAGCACTTCATGATTTCTTGGTGAGGCACTTCCTTGATGTACATTCTTATTATGTTGTTATATACTTTGATGATATATATTATGCACTAATGATGTTTGGAAGAATGCATACAAGAAAATGGGATCCAGCAATTCTCTTTCCAAATGTTATGGGTTGGAGAGCACTCTTAATTATTGGAGTGCAATGCAAGCAATGGGACCCTGGTATAGTTTTTAGTCCGATTGATTTCAATTTTTTCAGGAAACAAGCAGTATGAGAGATGGATTCCCCACTTAATAAGGTGATGTTAATCAGAGTAGTGCAGCAGCAAGCATGGTGGTTCCTCTCTGAAATCTTCATGGAATCTCAAAGACTCAAAGTGGGCGGCTTAGTGGCAACTTCAAAAAATCATACAGAAAGCAGGTTCTTCAACAACCATGTTTGAAATTGCTTGAGGACAAGCAATATTGGGAAGGGAGGATTTGTAATGTCCCAAATTTTACATTATGTCACAATGGCCAAATCACATTTTCCATATTCATGAAAGTTTTCAAAGGGATGCCAAAAGTCAAATAATTGCCAAGGTGGAAAATCACTAGTTTCGTAGCTTGGGGGTGGAAGCTTTGAGATTTGGAATAAGGGGGATAATAAATGATATTTAGACATTAGAAGGGGATAAATATTTAATAATGTATCTTATTAAATAAATACAAGAGAAAATGGAAGTGGCAATGGAGCATGAAGACACGTGGAGACTATGGGGCCCACACTAGCTAGAATTCCTATGTTAAATGGTATCTTTCTCTTGCAAATTTGAATATATGGGAAGTCTAATGTTTTTGTATGGATTATAATGTTAATATACTTGTCCATATACTTCATATGGTCGAAATTGGGATGAATTGTAACTTACATGGGAGAGGAAGAGCCAAAGGGGAGTTTCATGGACACTTGGCTAGATTCCCCTTACATTTATGACATCTATGACACCAATGATGGAGATTCTATGACAGTTATGACACAAGTCAGATCTGAAGGCTGACATACTGACATGTCAAGACTGAATAGAGCATCTTAGAGGTCGAAATTGGGAGTTGGAGAAGGCCAAGAGGCTTCTACTCAAATTTGGGAGAAGAGGGAAGGTGAAGAGAGAGGCCACATGGCATAGAATGAGCAGCCACACCAATTCGACTTGGCTTTGGTTTATCGATGGATTTGGAACCTTAGAAGACTAATAATGTTTATAAAATACAGGGATCAGCCATGAGAAGAAGCTTTTGCTCATTTGTGAAATTGTCATTTGTGAATTGTGAGAGCTAGTGGATGACTAGTTTTCTTGCTTAGGACAATTTCGAGGGTGAAAGATTCCCATCCTAGTTGGTGTTTGGAAAGGCCACTCAGGTCTTTCATGGAGCTTTAATGGAGTCTTATTTGCAGGTGTAAGCTACAGGAAAGCATGTGGATTCTTCTATTGCAGCACTCTCTCTCAACTATTTCCAGTTTTCACACCATATTCATGCCAATGGAGGGATTGCGCTTTGGGTGAGTTATTGATCTCTTTGGGGGAAGATTCTAATGCCCATTATCTTATGTTATGATGTATATCCTTTGTATTTCATGTTCAGAATACTATCAGGTCAAAATACCCAAAAGAATTCATGTAAAAATGTTGAACAATGAAGAAATAGTGTCATTTCCCCACTATTTTGTTGTGAACAATTGTAATACTGATGATTTCGAATTGGGAGAGCCTTTCATTGTCCATTTATGATTGGAATCAGTTCAATATTCTCTGGTATTCATTCTCAGAAAGTTTCAAATCGAAATTCCCAAGAGTTGTATGTCAAAATGACTTTTAATGAGCAAACAATGACCATTTCCACTCTATTTTGATATATGCCATGGTAATGCTTATTATTTCGTATGGAGGAATGTATCTATGATAAATGTATGATGTATGGACTGTAATTAATGTGTATTTCAAGTCTCATGTTCAGTACTTAAGCATTGGAAGCCATTTTACTCATTTTTATTGCATTGGGAGAAGATTTGGTGCATTTTCCCCAAGGGTCGAAATTGTGACTTGGGAGTTGTTTTGGAAAGAGTCATAATAGACTGTATAAACTGAACCATGATGCATATGAGACTTTGAAAAGGTCCCTTACACAAACCCAACCTCTGTTCAGAAATTCAAGTGACTTTGGGATCATTTGTGAAGCCATTTCCGGCAATTACCCGGGGGGAATTGGAGCCCCAATTTGCTAGTAAAGGCTCCTACTTTGAACAGAACATTAAACAAGTTTGTAGATGTAATTGGGAGGTCAAAAAACATAAATAAACACGATATTTAAGTTATATTATCAGTCATGTACCTTCAAAGAAAATTTGGAAGCATTTGGGTCAATTTGGAGGTTTAGACATCAAAACTAGTCAAGAGCCAAAATTGAGAAAAAATTGGAAAATTGGGCATTTTAAAAAAATTCCAAAAAGGGGACATTACAGTGGTATCGGAGCATGGTCTTGGAACCTATTTAAGTTATGGATGGTATATATGAATTGAAGAAATTCATTAAGCCATGTGGTGATGATATGTCCAGACAGGTTAAGCAAGCATTCAAATTGGCACATAAAACTATTCATTGTGAAGACCTTAATGATTGGTTGAAGGAATTTATAAAAAATAATTCAAATAAGAACTCATTAAGGAATAATAATCAATGCACAAGTAGGGAGGAGACCAAGGAGCTACAAATTTCTGTGGGTGGTGAAGAAGAAAAGGCATTACATGAAGAGGATCGAAATTCACTCCCAAATGAATTTGAAAAGATGAGAAAACATCGCATGAGAAGGAAGAAGAGTACCTTGAAACTATTGAATATCATTATGAAACAAATTCTACTAGGGACATGGACCAAAGAGCATCTACTGATGGATGCTTGAAATATGAAGGAGTACCTACTGATGGGTGCTCACAACTCTATGTTGGTGACATAGAGATCAATTTTGAAAGTGTTGCTGCAAGCCAAACTTTCATTAAACCTGAAAATGAATACCTTGTAGTAGTTGAAGAAGAAATAAGATCAACTTCCCCATCACCACTTGAGCTTCATGAAGTTGGTCCAAGCAAGAAGGAAGAAGATGACGAGGTTCATTTGCAAGAGCCTCATTTTCTTGAAGGGTCCTTAAAGATGAATGAAAAGAATATCCAAGAGGCCCTTAGCATACTCCATGACACTCAAGCATTGGTATAAAATTCTTGTTGGAGAGCTACTTCCTTGGAAGATCCATCCTTCCTTGAAGACATGGAGAAGATCCAAAGAGCAATGTGCAACATCAAAGGTAATTTCATGTCTTTGCTTTTTGATGGAAAAAATGTCATTGAGCTTAGTGAATGGTTACATGAATCCTACTTGAAGAAGAATGAAGTTATTGATAAGCTCACAATTCAAAATAAGCAACTTCTTGAAAAGTTGCAAGACACTTGTTTTTCCTCCGATGTTTCAGATTTTCATAAGGTAGATTGCTTGGAGGATTCTCATGACATGATGGATCATGAGAAACATGAAAAATTGCAGGTTCTTGAGGATTATAGTGATGAGATCCAATCACTAGTAATGGTGTAAGAGGGACTTGAGTTGCCTCTTAAAAAAGGTTACACAATTTTCGAAGAAGTGCATAATTCCACCACCTTGGAACCAACCCATGAGGAATTTTTTTCATTTTCTAGGGAGGTGAATAATCCTACCCCTATGGCTACTTCACATTATGACAATTTTTCACTTACCGATCATTTGGGTGAGTTGGTTCTTTCTCCTACATCCTACACTTCTAAATTTTGCAGCAGTCATCCTAATGAAGTATGGGTGAAAATGCCACATGAGGAGTATGGAACTCCTAGATTTATTTTTTATGATGAAATGGTTGGAGCACACTCTTATTCAAATTTGCAGCAGCATCCTTTGTTACTTTCTGATGATACACATCTACATGGGTGCACCTATGATGTTCATTTGAGTCACTTGAAGACTCATGGTTTTTCTTGCTCAACACTTGGTTCATTTGATGTTGGAGAAACTTCATCCAACACTTGGGTGAAGAGTTATATGATTGAAGAACATTATTATTGGCAGCAACATCCTTTGATGTTACATGATGATATACATATTCATGAATGTATTGATGAGACTTCTTTGAGCCACTTGAAGTCTTCATGTTTTATTTGCTCCTTATTTGGTTCATATTTTGGTGGAGGTTCTTCATTCACTTCTTGGATGAAAGAAAAAATGGCTGATTATTATTTTGATGCATATTACATTTTTTGGGAGCAGCATTATAGGACATGGGATCTTCACCTATGTCATTGGAGCAGATTTGATTGGTCACCTGAAGCATCTATGCACTTGGCAAATGGTAGTGTACTCACTGGGAGGTATAAGCACTTTCATGATTTCTTGGTGAGGCACTTCCTTGATGTACATTCTTATTATGTTGTTATATACTTTGATGATATATATTATGCACTAATGATGTTTGGAAGAATGCATACAAGAAAATGGGATCTAGGAATTCCCTTTCCAAATGGTATGGGTTGGAGAGCACTCTTAATTATTGGAGTGCAATGCAAGCAATGGGACCCTGGTATAGTTTTTTAGTCCGATTGATTTCTCTCAAGCCAAAATTTAATGACTACTGACTTAACTAAAAGGAACTATGCCTTCACTATCCAAGTGTTACAAAAGACTTTGCCTTAATTAGAAAAGAATCTAACTATATTTTAAACATCCCAAAGAAGTTAATAAAACACCAAGTGGAGACCAGCCGCTTCTGCCACGTGAACCATGACACCCATATCAACAGTCGAAAACTTTGAAGCTTAATTCCCTACAATTGGTTGCTTACTGAAGACAGGCCAGATGTGGGTCAACCAAACTCCATGTAGCAAAAAGAACCCGTGAGTGGCTGATGGAGATCTCAACTAACCGGCTGCCAGATATATGATAGATACACACTGCTGAGGAAACTCCATGTGGTAACAAAAGATGCAGCCAAGCTGCTACCAACTCCACATGAAGGAGAGTGCCCCTATGGTTGCCAATGAATAAAATTGACTGATCTAAGGATGCAACTCCAAGCAAACAATTGCCAGAATGAGACATGATACATGCGTCAAGAAAATGAAACCACTTCTACGTGAGTTGCTCCAAACTCTCCACAGGATGGGTGAAGCCAAACCATTCGATTTCTAAACGGTGGAACTCCTTGTAATTTGCTGGGCCACCGAAAGAAACTGTGGATCGGCCCGACGCAAAGAAAAACATCACTTTCAGAACTACGACTTGAATTAACTGCAAATGCTATGACTGATAGATGGTTCGGTTAGCTGCTCCGAGAATCACATTGGTTACAACAAACCACTAGATGCTCCTCGTAAACTGCAAATCCACGATTTTGTGTCCAACGCTCCATGTCGCAAACAATGTGAAAATTTATCTGTGACTTGGCCTCATCGACTGAATGACGATTTTATGAAATTGATTTATGAGTGTGTGATCCTCTGTCAATGGCTACCGACAGGATTATGGGTTTAGCTCCATGTCTGATTTACTATGTTTTGAAGTAGGTTTAGACAGCCCATCTTGGAAGACAATGTGGTGCCACTTCGCATTACCAATTACTTGTACCCTCTATTGATCCTCCTGAATAGATGAATCAGAGACGGGTATATCTAATAGTCCCTTTTCATGGGCTGAAATACAACACTCTGCTAGACGGATCCATATAAGAGGTTGCATGTAGTAGAGGCTGCAAGCTTGTTAGAACCATTTCACTGCCACATTTGGATTTCCACAAGTAAAATGCAGCATACCATAGTTATACATGATAGATTGAGATTTATCCTGAGAAAACTTTCCAAGCTTGAGTAGTTGTTCTGCACAAAGTGACATACTATTCTGATAGGCCTTCTTGAAATAGAAAGCTGCTAAGTGGTCTTTTCTCAATTGATGATGTATACAACCAAGATTGTTCTAGAGCATACATGGCGTCACCTGCTCTGATCTGTTACTGCACGTTGTCAGAAGTTTAACGGCTTTGCGGTAATTACCGCGAGAATATTCCAGTTGAGCCTTCAGAAGCAATGTTGTTGAAGAATCCCTACCACGAGCAATGTTCACTGCCATTTTAACTTCACGCTTTGTTGCCTTGGGATTCCTCGTGAGAAGGAGAAGCCGGACCTTGTAAAGATGTAATATAAGCTTCAAGTCACTAGTAGGTGGTGTTTTTTTTCAACTGCAATTCTTGTTAACTCACCCGACATTGATAAAGGAGCAGAAGACCTTCGAATATTTTGGTTTTCACTGCCTAAGGTTGACAAGAAAGTCTCATAGTCAAGGGCCTCGTCTGATAATTTCCTTGTAAGACTGATGTCAACAACGGTTGTAGCACTAGGTGATCTGGTGGAATTAGAAGTCATTACACCAACAGTACCCTCGGTTGTTGTCAAATTCACTTGTGTTGTTGGAATTGACTTCAGTGCTTAATTTGTTGACACATACTGTGTTGTGTTTTTGCAGGATGTGGAGGACTGTACTTCGTTGGAAAAACAAGCAGTAACCTGTAACACCTTAAATCGTTTCTGAACATCAAGTTACCATTTAGGTGGTAACAACTGGGTTCCCTTTCTCAACCTTGTAGTAAAGGTTGGAGTCTGCTTTACTCTTGGTAAAGCCCAAACTAGTCAGGAAGTTGTCCATCCTACCGTACCATGTCCTGGGCCCCTGCTTCAATCCGTAGAAAGCTTTCTTCAATTTGCACACATGAGTCTGCCTATCATGTGTCTCGAATCCGAGTGGCTGCTCCACATACACTTCCTCTTCCACTACACCATTCAAAAATGTTGTCTTGACATCCATCTGGTGTATCTTCCATTTCATCACTGTAGCTAGAGCAAGTACTGTTCTAATGGAAGTGTATCTGGCTATAGGTGCAAAAGTCTCCTCATAATATATCTCTTCCTTCTGGGAGAAGCCACGTGCTGCCATTTGCAGCATGCTTGATCTTGTAGATCCACTTGGAAGTCACAAGAGACTTTCCTTCTGGTCTCGAGACCACATCCCAGACATCATTCTTCATGATTGATTGATATTCCTTAATTGTGGCATCATTCCATTCTTTCTTTTCTGCCGCTTCTTCATAGCTTGAAGGTTACTTGTTAATGATGTTGCACAACAGGGCTACATAGCTGGAGTATGGCCTACGTCTTTTGCTTTCTCTGTGTATTCTTTCTAGAGCGCCATATCTCTCTACATCTAGAATTGCCTCTCGTACCCATGCTGGTTTCCTCTTGTGAGAATTCTTCTCATAGGGTGGATCGACATGTTCCTAAGGTTCTTCCATTTCTCGATCTTCTTCTGGAGTTTCTTCATTCATTGTTGTATCTCGGATCTTGGGTACTGTTATCACATATATAGTAGCCAGGCTACCATATTCTATTTTTCAGACACAGTACATTTTTCAGCCAGATCTTTTACATATGAGATGCTGAGATGAGCAGTTTTGATGGATCATTATTATACTAGTGGACTATTGTACTCTCCCATGTCAGGACTGAGTCTCAGGACACTCAGATGTGAGGACCAATGTAGCCATTTATGTCATTATAGAGTAGTCATTGATGCCCAGTGTTATATCGGTTCTTTCTCATTGGACAGATGGTGTCTCAGATGGATTATATTGCAAGGTTATGACTCAGCATTTTATATTGTGTTATGGTTATTATTGCTCTTATACTGATTTTTGTGACATGTATTAACTTGTGGTATCATGATCTGGCGGTCATAATTATATGGACTTGGTTGTATCTTGTACTATGTATTGATGTCCTTACTTAGACTTGGAAGTTCTTGATCTATACTCCTTGGTTTTACCCTCCTTAGGGAGAATAGAGGTAGTCATTCCCACCATTGTTTTGGCTTGCTAGTGTGGCTCCATCATTCATTGTCTTCACCCATCCATTACCTTCCATTTTAGTTTTCAACCCGACTGACTTCTTGACTTATGGCATGGAGGACCTTTTTCCCCGCTAGAACTTTTGTTGGACAAACCTCCCTGTTTATATTGTGTCTCGGCTCTGAGTTGGTGACAGAACTTGCCTTTGGTAAGTTGGATTGTATGCCTAAATCATTCTGGTCAGTTGTCCCGATGTTTGGCATTGTGCAGAACTCCCCCTAGTCACTTGAGATGTTGTTGGCTAAAACTGAAAGCTCATGTACTGCTTATATTGGAAATATTGAATATGCGCCCATGGAAAATGAAAATTATAAAACTGTGTTTCTTAACATATGTAAAAAAGGGCAAGAGCAATGAAATGCTAAAATACTCGAAGATTATAAGAAAAGGCCCAAAAAAGCAATGGTTAAAAATATGTTATATCCAAAAATTGCTGACCTTATTAAAATAAATATGTCCCAGATGAAAGCTGCGATTAGCTGTGCTTTTAAACACTGGTGAAGTCCCAAAAGGGTCATATAGGCCAAAAAGGCCATCGAATAAAATGATGATCCTAATGAACTTGGATCAAGCTTGATGTAGACATGATGCTAAGTTGAATAAGCACTCTCTAAACAACTCACCCATTTGTGAGGCACTGCCATTCCTTGTGTTCTTATTTGTCTGACATTGGTTATAGTGAGTATTCCCTTTCCTTGTCCAAAGTGTCATGATGTTGAGTAGGAAGTCATCCTTTGCCTTAGCCTTGTCATTTCCACCCTTCACCCTTCACTAGCAAATTGGCTACAGCTATGAAGTGAGTATAGTCTTGAAAGTCTAAGTCTGAGTAATAATAAATAAATCCTTATATATGTATTGGTTGATGTACCGCGAGTGAAATGAATGCTACTTGTTGTGATTGTTACTTGAACGAGTTGTAGAGAATGTCTTAACCTTTTAACACTTGCAGTAGATGGATATAGTCTAAGTTATTATTGGTGTCTGATTATTCACAGATGGTTATATTGTTTATTGGATATGATTGATGATCAGATAGAGACCTATGAGGGGTATGAGTATACACCTTAGATGGATTTGGACTCTCTGAGTCTAATGAGACAGTTTATTTCCAGTTCCGGGCACTTACAGATGTGATCAGACTCATTCTGCCTTTCTGATGCAGTTTTTCTTCGCAGCTTGATATTTTTGAGCAGGGAGATGTTTCAGTTGGATCTCCTAGGGCGTTGTATGGGCATAGGGGGGTGCAGCCACTTGTTTGTACCATAGTAACCCCATCCCAAAGAGCTTGGTGGGCTCAGTTTGACAACGCAGACACCCTAGGAGGTTGTTTTGGCAGGATCACGTTTCTCGAAGCAGATTAAAAAAAGATTAAATGGCTATTGAAAAAATCAATTTGGGCTATTGAGGCAAGGAAATGACATGGGATGAGTCATGATGATGAGAGTGATGTCCTCCACACCTTCTCTAGCAATTGCAGCTCCTAATTGGGCCCACATCTATTTTGGGGCATTTTTATATTATTTTCTGGAGCTCTTTTGCGAGGCTCACGATTGCCTCGAGGCACTGTTGCCCACCTATTTCGACTAGGTGGCAACTCCATGTACATTGAGGATGTACATTATGTGCAGTTTGTACCTTGGAAAAATCTGAGGAATTTTTCACTTCTGCAAGGCAATTGCCCCTTTGTAAAACGAAATGTCCACTCCCCTGCGTGGGAAAATTAATGTAATTATATGTGCTAGTGTGGATCATATGATATGGATGCCACACCATGGAACTGGTTGTTAGGGAAGTCTCCTCATCGAGTGTTTTTTCCCTTTCCAATTAATCTTGTTGTTTAAACGATTTTAATTGGTTTGGTTTTTCACTCAAAATCCTCCAAAGTGGTGACGGGCGTTCTAACAGTCAAGTCCATGAGGTGGCTAAAGGTTCAAAATGTTATTCGTGACCATGCTAGACATTTGTATAGAGTCTTGCGAAGTTTCGTTATGTGTTGTATTTTTATTATTTTTCCTAGTTAATTAATTTCACCCCTTGGCGGTTAATTAACTCAATTTTGATGTAATAATGTAATAGCTCAAGCACTGGCATTTTGTAATAGGGGCTATGAATGCAAGGTAAATTGCTATGAAACCCCCGAAGCCACTGCTTCGAGTCCCATGTCATTCTGACAAGTGGTTGAAAAGATAGACCAATTTTGGTCAGGAGGGGTCTATCTTCCCTAGGGAATTATTTAATTTCCCTAAGTCAAAAATTCATATTAATTGATTTTGAAGGAAAAAATCAAATAATGGCATGGTAATTTTGTTTGGGGGTTGCTAAGCCTAGGAAAATTTATTTAAAATTTTTCCACCCCCCCATGGCCAAGATATAATTTTTTCAAGTTTATTTTTAATTTTTTCTAAGTCAAAATTGGAAAAATTGAAAAATTAAATCTAAGGTGAAATATAGCCTAAGTCTAAAGGTTAGATATTTTTGGAGCAAATGGCAAAGTCAAAGCCAAGTTTAGAGCCATAAAAGTGGTTTAAAACCCTCACTAAAGGGGGCGTCCAAGTTAAAACCCTCACTAAAGGAAGGGGCGCTAAACTTGGAGAAAGGGCGCTACATTTTGGAGGGTGTCTAGCCATTTTGGAGGACGTCTAGCTAAATATGGAGGGCGCTAGCTAATGGAGAGGGGCGCCACAATGGGTGGAGGCGCCACCACATTTGGAGGAGGGCGTCAAATTTAGAGGGGCGCTAGCTTGGGCCCACATTAAATCTCAAAAAACCCAAAAAATGATCTCAAAGGAACTCTTGGTCAAAACCCTAGATCTAAGGGTGTGGATTGATTGTCACATGGATCAAGCACCTAAGCCATGGATTGAAAAGTAATCTAAGGGTGTAGAATGATTGAGAATGGCAAAAAGTCAAATACCCTAGATCTAGTGGTGGAAATCTAATCTAGATCTAGATCTAATCTTGGCCATTGATCTTCAAGGGGTTGGGGTCTTCCTCAACTATATAATGAGGGTCTCACTCCCTCATTTAACAACTTCTCTCATGC
>LPNX010049984.1:100728-111030 GCA_001517045.1 Pseudotsuga menziesii | reverse complement strand
TATTAGTTCAATACTTCAGATCTATTGTTTTAACATCATTTAGGTGGCTGGAAACTCAGTTTACAGCCCTCTAAACATCATATTTCTGTTATCTTTTCACTCAGACTTTTGCCCTTTTTTGGGGATTTTTGGGACTAATTTTTTTAACAATTTTTCTCTGAGTTTTTTCTGTGATTTCCAGCAAGTAAAGCTTGCTGGTTGGTGACAGGTTATACACAAGTGAAGGGAAGGTGCTGCCCAAATTGGCCCAAAAATACCTCAACCTTCAATCGGTTCCAAAAGGGGTTCAAACCCTCACTCTTCTCTCCATTTTTTTTCTGATATTTGTAAACCCCAATGAAAAGTTCTCTTGGGGTATTCTACAAAAGTTCATAAAGCATTTTGTAATCTATATGTAAATAGATTAGGAAGTAGATAACTAGTTTTATTTCTGTTTACCCACCTATCTCTGTTACAGACCACCATCTCTGTAACAGAGATTGAAGTGAGGTTATTTTAGTCTCTTTTACTTCTATTTCCCACCTATCTCTGTTACAGACCACCATCTCTGTAACAGAGATTGTTGTGCGGTTAGGCATTGTTTTAGCTAATAGCATTTCCCTTTCAAAGTAGTTTAATTTTATTTTCTGTCAAAAAATGGTAACCATACAACCCATTAATCCGGTGTATCCTCTGTCCACTTGTCATATCCCTTTAGGGACTTCAATTTGGGTATGAAAAGCAGGAGAAGTGGGGGCTTAGCTTAGTTAAGACAACTTTCTTTTTTCTGCTACAATCTTCACATTTTATTTTTCAGTCCAAGATCAAGTACCAGCACCTCCCATAAGGGATACCGCTTGGTTGATCTTGTTGATAATTTAAAATTAACCTTGCATGCTAATCACCATGACTTAAAATTTACCCCTAAAATTAACCAACAACAACTTCACTATTTTTTGTTCCTCTACTCGGTTATCACCCTTCGGGGTACTCGCGAGATACAACAGGGGATAGAGGAGTTTTAGTTTAATAGGCATCCATCTAGCTGTTTTTCCTGTTGATTAAAAACAGTGCCCTCGGAGGCGACTTGGGGTAGAAGACCGTGGGGGGTCTCTAAGCGTTCTACGTCCCCCTTGTTGAGCACCAGGGCATTGGGGTTTGACCTGTGAGCTACGGGTGGGCTTTTCTCCCACTTTGTTGAGCGCAACAGCATTCCCTCTTTGACTTGAGAAATACTGGATTGGGGCAGTCACACCACCGGTTCGAAAACTAAATTTCAAGAGGAAAAACCTTAATAAAATCTACCTAAAATAAACCAAGAGACATTGCAAAACCGGTTCTATAACATTTTTTCATTGTAGCGCACTTCCACTCCAACATTGCACTCCAACACTTTACTTTTCAGTTTCATTTACTTTCAGTTCTACAATTGTTTATGTGGTGAATGATTAACATTTGTTTAACTGTTTCAAGTAATTCAACTTAAAAGTCTTTCCTTTTTCATTTACTGTTGGTTTGATAAATTTCATTTAAGGCATTTTCCTCCTGCTATCTCTTGTCTATAACTTGTAAATCTGGTTCATATTTGTTTAAACTGTAACTATTTTACTTGATTTGTTTATACTGATAAATTTAGATCATCTGTACATTGCTTAGATATCTTGATTCATTATTGTATCATTTATTTGTTTATTCATCTCATTTGTTAGACAACTTAACCTGTGGGATAATTAACTTAGACCGCATCCATTGAAAGTTGCATTCTCTGACTCCATTCTTTAAGCACTGGTTATAAATAAAAGGATTGGCTGTCATTTAAATATTGCATCTTGCATTGGTTTGACTGTCATCTCTCAAAACCTTAGCCTCAATCTTAATAAAAGATCCCTTTAATTAATTTGTAATTAATTAATAAATCTGGAACTTAGTTTTCCTGTAGGGACTACCCCCCTTGGCTCTGTTGGGATCTTGCCTAAACGGAGGAGTTGTGGTCTGTGGTGACAGTGGTCCCCAGCTCTCGCTTGCCCCCAAGGACACACATAGCAGGTTGTGACTTTCCTGTTCCTTAAAGTGTGAATTAGGTGGCAACAGGCACAAAAGTCAAAGAATTAAATTATTATATTATTTTATTGTGCCATGGGGACACCCAGAGGGAGTTAGTCAAACACTCCTTGGACTCACCATGTGCTTTCATTTACTTCTTGTTGAGTGGGTTACCTTTTTTGGGTGGGTTAGTCCACTTTGATAAATTATGGTTATATTGATCCATGTATTGTATATTGAGCTCATCTCAACCATTGATTAAAACATTTCATCTTTTAATCTTAGCCACTCGTTTTGAAAGTGGTTAGGATTCGGTTATGATTGAGGTTCTCTCATTTCTATTTAAAGGAGAGAGCTTCTCATTTGTAAAGGATCTTTGGCTCATGGATCTGAATAATAGAAAGACTTTTTTGTGGAAATTTTCTGGATCTGCTTTGCATCTGATGTTCTCAAATGGTGATTGGAAAATCTTCAGCTTCCTAGCATTGTGGAAATTCTTGTGAGATCTATATTTTTTTCTATCATTGTTTTGTCTACAGGAGGGCGTTTTCACTGGAGCGTTTTTGCAAGGGGACCTCAACTCGCTCGATTTTCTTTGTCTTGGATCAAGGTGTTTTCATTAGTGTCGTTGTGATCTATGATTACTTCGTTTTACTTTCTTGTAGCATTTGGTTTCTTTATCTTGTATTGGCAAATCTGATATTGTTGACGTTTGCTCATGCAGGGTAGGGGGCGCATTGGTGGCTTGGAGCTTGCATATGCCATAGAAATCACAGGGATCTTCCAAAATTGATCGGGATAGCAAAGATCATCACTGTTAAAGACTTCTACAAGCTTTTCTAGGTAAGATCTAACAGGTAAGTCTCTTCTTTTCAGATCTTATTCCATTGTACCTTGCTTTACTTCAATTTTTTCTGAAAACTCCTAAAATACTAAAAACCCTAAAAAGCAATAAATCTGGGAATCATCCGATCTTTGGCCAAACCATTTCTGGGTTTCATAGATCGGGCCTCCCCTTCACCAAATCAACTACAACGCTGGTCAAAATCATGTTAATTTGACCTAGATCTGATTTTTTGCCAGAAAACTGCATAACCCCCCACTGAAAATTTGATCTGCTAGGGTCTTGATTTTTTCTGAATTCTGACTTCACAGACGGATAGATCGGATCCCACACAGTACAAATCAACCCCAACGCTATGCAAATTCTTGGTTATTTGACCTAGATCTGAGTTTTTAACTAAAACAGCCCTAATGCCCTCACTGAAAATTGGACTTTTTCGGAAGTGATTTTTTCTTAAATCTGACAAGATAGGCTAATAGATCAGGGCTTAAACATTCCAAAACACCCCCAATGCTGAGCTATTTCTTTCCGGTTTGCCCTAGATCTGAAAAATTAGTTTTCACCCCCCTATCCCCCTCATCAAATTTTGACTTTGTCCGAATCTGATTTTTCTGCTGATTTTCTGATTTGGGCTTGTAGATCAGGTCACCTTGACCTCATTTCTCCTTCAACGCTGAGTTATTAGCCTCCAGGTGACCCTAGAACTACAAATCTGTCTTTCCAAGCCCTAGCGCTAGCCTTCCATTGAGCTGGTTTTTCTTGTACCTTAGCTTTTCTGGACCAACTATTTTCTGGGTTCATAGATCAAGGTACATCCCAAGTGGGATCACTGAAACGTTGGGTTGTTGCTGACTCCATTGCCCAATACACACAAGGCACTGATATCCTACCTAGCGCTAGCCATATCCTTAAGCTCTCTTCCCATTCCCTTTGCCAACACTCATTGATAGCTCAAGTCAACTATCTTTCACTAAGAGTTTGTCTCCTTGGTACTAGACAGTCCCAACTTTGTTCTTGCTCACCATGTCACAGTTACGTTTCCCAAGACAGTGCTCATCTTCACCAGTTGCTAGTACCTAAACCCTAGAGCTAAGGTTTCCATTCACCTTGCACCTTAAGTATCCTGAAGCCCCATCTGATCTTTTTCTGGTGTCTAGGTCCGATCTCTCCTATCGGGAGCAGATCTGGGTTTCCCCCATTGTTATCTTGGACTAGGATAACATAAAGTGAAGGCTGCCTTGATTGGCGTGACAACCATCCATTTGGGAGTCTAGGCAGTCGTGGTTCCACCCCTTAGTTGCTTGCCCCTCTACCATCCATCCTGGATCCACCTCACACATGCAACTACGAGGCGAGAGATAACAGGTACTTTTGGTTCTTCAATGTCTTCAATAGGTAGTTTTCTAGATTTGTGGTATGCCGAGTCTTCGTCAAATGTCGCGTCCCTACTGATATCGATCTTCTTATATCCTGGAAAGTATATTATGTAAGCGTTCGAGTTTTCACTATATCCCATAAATATGCCTGTTACCAGCTTTTCTGTACCATAATTGGGTTACTTGGGGACCCGCCGGTTGACAGACTTGTTCAAAGTCTGATTCCAGTGTACCAGTTGATTCGTCTGCTTGTCTAGCCAATATTGGCTAGTCACTTTTTTTATTTGAATAATTTTGACCATGGCCCCACGGGATTTGTAATAAAATGTGCTAGTAGGATATTTTTGAGTGGTTCGGTCTCCTGAGACGTAGAATCTCAAATAGGGTATTCCAGGGAGTTTTTTGCCCCTGACAATTATGCTTTGCCTATAGCCGAGTATAATTGACGAAGTTTTCTCCCGCTTCCTTCAAAGCTGGAATGCCTGATGTTGAATTCTGGGCCTTGGGGGGTTATTAGAGCCCAACTGAGTGTTATAAGCCTACTAGACATTATTTAGATAGATCACGGTCATGTCCTAAGTCATCTGGACACAAAAAAATTTCGAAAAAATCTTTTTCGAATAGTGAAAAAATTATTTTTTTTAATTTTTAATTTTTAATTTTTAATTACTTTTCCTAAGTTTTTTGGGTTAATTTTTCCATTAATTAAATAGAAAAAACCCATTTGTAACAAATCAGTCATCCGGATTTCGAATTTAGTGATTGAAGGCTCTAACCTTAAGCCAAAAATCATTTTTGATCAGCCAACCAGTCAGAACTAACTTTCAGATCAACAATCGAACAGATAATGTTTTTTTTTCTCAAAAAAGTCAGTTTTGAGGAAAAAATGAATTTTAATTAAAAATGGTTATTTTGGAGAAAATTAAAACTCTCCAAATTAATCCAAATTCGGCGAAATAAAAGGCCAAATGACATCCCACCGGGCATTAATGAGCATTGGAATTAACGGAAAGTAGGTTCAGTCAACATTTAATGACATGGAGGCCTTCTTAACCTAGCTATTGCGCCCCCCTTCAGTCAGGCTCACGTGTGGGTGAGGTGGAGTGCTCTCATTCGACCGGTGTTTTGATCGAGGCTGAACTGAAGCTTGCACTGATGACTACTGGGCAGTGGCTCCTCCAGACTTGGCAAAGTAGGTTTCCAGACCTAGCAGTTGGCTTTCCTATGCAGCAGGAAGTCTCCTGCTACCATTCACGCCCCTCCTCACCTGGGTTGCGCCTTCCACACCTGTGGCTTCATCTGAGGGTTGTTTTCAGTGCTGAAGGTTGGAGTGGGGGTGCCTTGCCTGGGTGGAGGCCTCCCCTCATTCCTGGTTCTTTGATTCCGGTCTGGCATCTCTGTTTGGTGGCCAGGCTGGTTAGGGTTTCAGGATTGGTTTTAGGGTTTTAGCACTCTCTCATTGTACAAATAGAGGCTCCTTTAGCTCTATTCGGATGGATTTTTGTGTAGAGAAACTCTGGTGAAACTTTTGTAATTGCTTGTTGCTTCCATGCAACCATTGGAATAAAATTAAGGCTTTGGAGGCTCATGTGGTATGATTCTTTGGATGATTGCACTTGATGGATGAGGTGATGTTGTTTTAATTCTTTTCTTTCTTGTCTATTTGAGATTATGATGTTATGCTTTAGAAGGCTTCTGTAAGCACATAAAAACAGGTATTTGCGGTTTGCAAGTTAGTTGTTTATTGATTTACTTTTAGAATTTAAAAAAAAACATTGTTTTATTCAGTTATAGTTCATGCTCTTCTTTATTTCAATTTGTGAACAATGCATGATCTAATCCTTTGTTTGGCAAGTCTATGAGTGTTATTTTGCAGATCCTTCCATCTAACCAAGCAGAAGTTTGAGCTCAGCTCATCTTCTTCTCTTGGAATCAAGTACACTTTTCCGATAATTGCATGCTTCACGAGATCCAAGTGCTTTAAAAAAAGATCCACAGGTTTGACCATTCTCTCCTTACTTTTATTCATCTTTCAAATTAAAAATCTTTATTTTCTTGGGATTAGGGCACGTTTGGGCTAAAGTGAATATTCATTCACTTAGCCTTTGCCCTGGTTGGCTGCCTTGTGCTTTATTTGTAGCATTTTAGGCCTTTTATTTGCAGCATTTCCTTCCTTTTGTTTGCTGTCCATTTTTCCCCATTTTTACCCTTTTGGACAGCCCTCTTTTGCCTCTTTGTTTCCACTTTTTGCAGCCCCTTTCCATCATTTTCTTCAACCATCTTTTGGGCTGTACTTTGAGCCTTTTTCACCCTCATTTGCATCCCTCTTTCTCTGATTTGCAGCCCTCTTTCTCACTTAGTTTCCATCCTTCTTTGACTTGTCTTTTCCCCTCTTTTCACCCTTTTTTTCACCCCTCTTACCTTGCCTTTTTCTTGCCTCTTTTCTTCCTTCTTTTCGGTGAGTTTGGGTAAGTGTTTGTAGCAAGTTTGTAGATTAAATTTCAAGTTATTTTTAATCAACTAATATCATAACAAGTGTGTGTCTAGAGCTCTTAGATTGCAGACAGGTGAAGGAGAGCCCAAAGGCCACGAACAAACAAGGTGTGCAAGAAGAACAAAAAGACTGCTATCCCTTCTCTTTCATCCCCTTATTTCCCCGTTCTTCCAAGAAGCAAAGAACACATCATCATTGTAGAATATTAATAAAAAAAGGCTGAGTGGGAGCAAGTCTCCTTTCTTTTCTACTTCCCCTATTTTGGGGAAGTGTGTCTTGTGTTCATTTTCATGATTTACTTAGTTCAGTTTTTCTTAAGCAATTAGTTTAACTCTCTGATTAAACTTAGTATCATTCTTACTAATTGCTAGTTGTTCCTTAGCTTCATTTCCACTAATTGCTAGATTCATCATTGCTTGTTGGTGTCTTATTATAAATTGTTAAATCATAAAAAGAACCAAAATCTCTTGAATCTCACCATAAGGTGGATCAAGAGTGCTCTCTGTCGGAGAGTTTTAATCAACCACCTTTCATATTAATTGTTGTGTTTGTTTAATCAAATCATCCATAAGTAAGACTCTTTAACTTACAGAAACACAAGTCAAGAGCACTCTCTATCGGAGAGCATCTTAGGTTTGCACAACCCTAAGATGCTCTCCGAGCGCTCTCTGTCGGAGGGTTTTAATTAATTAACTTAATAAAATTTGCAACTCACACCCCTTTAATTAATTTATCCCCCTCCCTCCTTGCCGGAGTATGCTCTGACCGATCCTAGATCGGAGTACCCAGAAATGACACTGGATCTTTAAACCCCGCAAGAGTAACCTAATAACACGTTGTTGCCCACCTATTTCGACTAGGTGGCAACTTCATGTACATGAAGATGTACATAATTGTACAAATTGTACCTTGGAAAAATCTGAGGATTTTTCACTTCTGCAGGGCAATTGCCCCTTTGTAAAACGAAATGTCCGCTCCCCTGCGTGGGAAAATTAATGTAATTCTATGTGCTAGTATGGGTCATATGATATGGACGCCACACCATGGAACTGGTTGTTAGGGAAGTCCCCTCATCGAGTGTTTTTTCCTTTTCCAATTAATCTTGTTGTTTAAACAATTTTAATTGGTTTGGTTTTTCACTCAAAATCCTCCAAAGTGGTGACGGGCGTTCTAATGATCAAGTCCATGGGGTGGCTAAGGGTTCAAAATGTTATTCGTGACCATGCTATACATTTGTATAGAGTCTTACGGAGTTTCGTTATGTTGTTGTATTTTTATTTATTTTTCTAGTTAATTAATTTCACCCCTTGGTGGTTAATTAACTAAGTTTTGATGTAATAATGTAATTGCTCAAGCACTGGCACTTTGTAATAGGGGCTATGAATGCAAGGTAAATTGCTATGAAGCCCCCTAAGCCACTGCTTCGAGTCCCATGTCATTCGGACAAGGGGTTGAAGAGATAGAGCAATTTTGGTCAGGAGGGGTCTATCTCCCCTAGGGAATTATTTAATTCCTTCCTAAGTTAAAATTCACATTATTTGATTTTGAAGTAAAAAATCAAGTAATGCCATGGTAATTTTGTTTGGGGGTTGCTAAGCCTAGGAAAATTTATTTCAAATTTTTCCACCCCCCCATGGCCAAGATATGATTTTTCCAAGCTTATTTTTAATTTTTCCTAAGTCAAAATTGGAAAAATTTAAAAATTAAATTGAGAAATTAAATCTAAGGTGGATTAGTATATTTAGCCTAAGTCTAAAGTTTAAATGTTTATTTTGGAGCAAAGGGCTAAAGTCTAAGCCTAGTTTAGAGGAGTTCTAAAGTGGTTGAGTGGCCAAACCACCATAAAAGGGAGGCGTCACATGAAATAAGGCTAATATAAGAGGGCCGCCACATTTGTGGCATGTTTGGAGTGGTTTAAAACCCTCACTAAAGGGGCGGCCAGGTTAGAAGGCATAAAAGGGAGGCGCTAACCTTTGGGAGATTAAAACGTGGTGCTAAAGCCCTTGCTAAGTGGAGCGCTCAAGCGTGGTAAAGCATTTGGGGGGGCAGCCAGCCATTTCATGGCTCATTTCAAGTGGAAAACACCTCTAAATGTGGCAGCTCACCCTAAAAACCCCTCTAAAGGAGGCGCCTAGCCTTTGGGCCCACATCTAAACCCTAAAAGTAATCTAAGAGGGGCGCCTAGTCAAAGAACCCTAGATCTAAGGGTGTAGAATGGTTGAGGCATGGATCAAGCACCCCAGCCATGGATTGAGGAGGCGCCTAAGCCATTTGATTGGTTGAGAGGGGTGCAAAGTCAAAAACCCTAGATCTAGTGGTGGAGATCTAATCTAAATCTAGATCTTATCTGGGCCATTGATCTTCAAGGGGTTGGGGTTGCTCCTCAACTATATAATGAGGGTCTCACTCCCTCATTGGGGACAGATCTCTCTCTGATGCTATTGTTATGCTGCTGAAATCTTTCCCTCTTCTCCTATCATATTCTCTCAAGCATTTGGCCCAAGCCTCTTGCTATTGTTGTATTGAATCTTGCCCTAGTTGGGCTATAATAGAAGAAAGCTTTGGAGGCAAATTGTTGGTGTGGATCTCTCATTTCATGCTTGGATTAGTGAGGTAACCTTGTGGATTTATCAATTATTGTTGCATTTGTTTAGCTTGGAAGCTCTCCATGAAGTATTTTGTGGAGAGACTTGTAGGTAGAAGTACTTCTATCTTCATTTGTGAGTAGATTGGTAAGATTCTACAAAGTATTTTGTAGGATTTATTTTTTGTGCTCATCTCTTTGCTTACTTGCGGCTCTAATAGATTTGTTTTGCAGGGATCTAAAGCTAAGAAGGGCTCCTCTAAGGGTTTCTTGTTTTCAGATTTTTTGGGGGTTCTAGATCTAGGGTTTCTACCTATGAAACCGGATTCGTCCAAAAGGGCCTGCGTGTCCCGTGTCCGCGTGTCGGACACTGACACGCTGACAAAACGTGTCCGACACGTCTTTGCAGCGTGTCCTGTTTTCGGACACGCGTGTCCTGTTTTCGGACACGCATGTCCGGAAAACAGGACACGTTTTCTACTAAAAAAATGCCCAGAATTGCTTTAAATCAAAATTTTCACTTTCTTTTTATCATTTGCAAGTGTGGAGAAGGTTCTAAAGTGTTTTTGGTGTGCAGGTGAAGAAGATTTGAAGGATTTAAGTGTGTAATTACTAATGTTAAATGTGCACTGAAGGGTCCTTTGCCATCTATTTGTAGCTTGGAGTTCCACATTAGCAATATTTTCACAGACAATCTCAATGCTCCATAAACCTTCAATATATTAGACAGTAAAATATTAAGAAAGATTACTCATGCAGAAAGAAGTGATAGCAATAATAAAAACTCATTAAGTACACTAACCAGCCACAACTATCATTGTCAACAAACTAGTGTTCACAGCTGAAACAAGAAAAAATGCATAAACAAGTTAATTGGCATGTAATCAAGCTAATGCATCACTAGTCTACTATAAAGTACAATTGATCACTAGAAGCAAAGAAAAGGCAAAGAAACTAAGTAATGGAAAGAAAAACAGTCGTT
>LPNX010049984.1:2523-91722 GCA_001517045.1 Pseudotsuga menziesii | reverse complement strand
AGGGGCAATAGCCCTGCAGAAGTAAAAAATCCTCAGATTTTTCTAAGGTACAATAATGTACATCCCCATGTACATGGAGTTGCCACCTAGTCGAAATAGGTGGGCAACAGGTCCTCAACTCCTTTAAAATTAAATGAGCATAAAGAAGAGGATTCCTATAAAAAACAAATGATGGAAATGAAGGAAGACTTAAGAGAATGGAAGATAAACATCTAGCCCAAATGAGAGAGATGTAATACAAGGTCATTCGTATGGAAAGAGCACAGTCACAGCCTGCCCCTAGAACTTACCCTCCAAGGGGGTATGAACATGTGTTACAAAAAAAAGCAAAAAAGTTCCCAGAAGAAGCCTGAATGACTTCTGAATTCTGAATAATGAATAAAGGTGTTTGTTCTTTTCATCCAACTCACTTGATACCACCAACTAAGCATGGATTAGTGGGTAACACTAAGTATCTAGTGACAGCACTTGGCTCGAGATTTCCCCCAAGGTTGCACCCAGTGGCTTGAATATTTCTACCACGTGACCTGAGGTGAGAATTAGGCAGCAACAAGACTATTTCCTTTAGGGAAGCCTCCCTTTTGTTGGAATAATTTCCAACCTAAATAAGTAGAAGAGGTTGGCCAGGTGATAGGGGCCTCCCTGTTAGTTACCCTTGAGTCCTCACCTTGTGAATTAAGACTTTGACACCTTGGGTGAGGGGTTAAGCTGTAACACACCTCAACTAGTGCACCCTTCTTGTGGATATGTGTTAGTTTTTTTGCTTCTGTTGCCATAAATAATCTCCACTTATACCACTGCATGCATGGATAAGACAATATTTTCCAAAGATATCTTGGCCAAGAGATATCATTTATTTTAGTAATCATGTCCATCTTTTCCCACACCAAGATGTCAACATACTCATTCTCATGAAATTATAATTACAAAAATTATGTATCTACACACTTTGATACATGCGGGTGTAATTCCAAGTGCTAACACCACCCCAAAATTTATTTCAATTTTTGCAATCAATAAAATATGTATACTATTGTTCAACTTATCTATTTTTTAATATCATCCTTTCACAATGCATCATGATAATAATTATGATTTCCTTTTCTCATGCGGCTCTAATTTAAAGTAAGAAAAATGTTTTCTACATCTTTTATAAAATCATATTAATAAAGGAAACAAAAAAACCTCTTACAAAGAAAACATCGTCAAACCTAGGGAAAATCTCATGAGCAATTTAACGCTTTGTTAGATAAGATAATTTATTAATGTCCAACAAATAACCACAAAAGTAGGCCAATGAGACTATGTGGTACACCGAATCATTACAAAGTGTGAGCGCTAAGGTGGCTCTTATAAAAACAAGAGGTAAGACTAACCTAAAAACCAAAATAGAGGAAACTCCAAATATGGAGAGCCAATCTAGAGAAGAAATGTACAAAGAGAGCTTGTACACAAGAAAAATGCAAAGGGAAGTGGATCTTTAATCCGTGATACAAAAATGGTGAATATGCCATGGTGCACTAGAAGCACTGGAATCATCTCTCCTAACATCCAAAGCTGAATGAAGGAATCTCAAAATATTACTCTCCCTGAAAGAAGAACTAGAAGAGGAGCTATAATGGGCAATGCATCGCCACATTTAGTGGGGAACCTACTATTGTGATCTAAATGAAGTCACCTAGCTGCTCGAAAGGGGCCAAGACTAGCCGCGCTACTGGTGTCAAGTGGAGATGGAGGTGATCTCCATGTCCTAATTGATCTGCGGTCAGAGGCAGTGTTGTCCTATGTCGGTCTCTTGGTGCCCCTCGAGGAAGGGAGCACCAAAAAGAAGGACGTAATCCATTGAGTGGAGGCTGGTCCCAACTTCTCGAAAGGCGCCAAGACTAGCCACGTCGTTGGTGTCGAGTGGAGGTGGAGGTGGTCCTCCACGTCTTAACTGATCTATGGTCAGAGACAGTGCCATCCTCTATCGGTCTCTTAGTTCCCCTAGAGGAAGGGAGAACTGGAAAGAAGTAAGTGACCTGCTAAGTGGAGGCTGGTCCCAATTGTGAATGTCCCTGGAGGATGTGGGAGCGAAGCTGAAGGGCCTCCTGCAAGTATAAGGCCAGACATCTCTAGTTAGAATATCTGAAGAAACAAGTCAGAGTTTGAATCTCTCAGAGAAGGTCCCTGAAAAGACAATGGAACCGCTCACGAATGTCATAGTAGACGGGGGCATTGAAAGATGAAGTGCTCCTCAGTATCGACCTCTCGAAGATGACATAGCCGACAGATCATGTCTGATCGGTTATTCTAGTGATCTGTCTCCACCATGAGACAATGAGAACCCACTCTAAACTGGCATTAAAAATTTAAAACACATGATAGAATACGCCAAAGAACACTAAACAATTAGGGAGCTCTTAGAATTATTTTTAAGTATTCCACCATAGAATATTTGGATACAATAAATCTACTAAGTATTATTATCTAATAGTACCATAAAAATGAACAGGATTCAATTGATACTGATATTGAAATGCAATTTATTTTGTAAAAATTGGATGCATTGTTAATAGTGCAGAAGACACAAACAGACCTTTTATTTTCTAGTTATCACACTTGCAAGATATTCATACCCTTGATGTATCCATGTTAGAAGGAAAATGCAGGACACACAAGGAAAATGATACCTCTTTCAAAGGAAACTTGGATTCTCCAATACATTCTGCATTTTCCATAGTTTCCTCATCCATCATACGAATTGTTAAGTACTGTGAATCCGCATCATCTACCTGGCAAGTAATATCAACAATCTAGAATTTCAAATATTGTAGGAAAGAGATTAATATAAATAAACTAAATAGTAAATTGTGTACACAATACAGTACATGAAAGATAGGATTGACCTCAATGATGAATCCTTCATTCCAAATGGGATGAAGAGTGTTCTTCTTTGTTGAGCTCCGCTTTATGCGTTCTGTTTTTAGTCGTACAAACAATAATGCAAAAGGATCTGATTTCCCAAGGATATCAGTATTCATCAAATCTGTTGCCTCTATCAGGGACACATCCAAGATCCCGGTTGGCTTCAATTCTAGATAACTGTACCATTCAAAACAGTACCATTAATTTGTCCTGTCATTTGAACTAAATATGTTATAATGTCACAGGAATATTATGCATAAAATCTCATGAAATAAAGACGATGCATATTTTTTGTTATTCTTCCTTTATTTCTTCTCACATGAAATGCTCAAGAGGAGGTTAGCAGAAGAAAGAGAGATTGGCACCCAAAGATCGTGGTACTGCACACTCAAAGAACTTACGAAAAAAGAAGATACATAATTTTTGTTATTTTTCCTTTTTTTCCTCTGTGGTTAGATGGTAATGGCGGCAGTAGCACATGAAATGTCAAGAGGAGGTTAGCACAAGAAAGAGAGACTGGCTCCCAAAGATCATGTGACTGCGCACTCAACCAACTTTGTGGAGTTGAAGCATGCTTTTAGCTTTCTGCAAAACAAGAAGTCACCCCCTTTTTCTTTAAACCAAAGCTAATACCCACTCAGGTATATGCTTGTCAATCTTAAAAATATGGGAATGTCAAGTATATTTCTTGCAGATAAAATTTTAATATCTATAGAGAACGACATTGAACTCGAATAATTCCATGCCTGAATTTTAATCCAATAAAAAATGGAACCAACACATTTTAGGTTAACTAATTCAAAACTGACATGTAGAACCACCTTCATCATTCTCAGTAATGTATGCCATGAAATTTATCACGTCATTAAGTGATATCTATGTATACCCTAGGTAATCACATTAAAATCTGAAGCATAATTTCATCAAGAAGAACCTAAGGGAATAGGCACTGATCATCTTACACATTTAATATTCAATCTAGTAACTAAATATTGGTGTTTAGTGAATGTTAAGTTTTCTGCTACTAAATTTTCTGAAACTAAAACTATATAACAGCAAGTACATAATAGCTGAGATACACAATAAATTCATACTAGCACCATATACTCACTTCCAGAATTCAGATTTAGACCTTAAGTTGCTAAAATACTTTAAAATCTGAACCTAACACAAGGTCGTAATTCATAAGCTCAGCCATTAATCATCCAATTGACCAATATATCAGATCACCTGAGACATATAAGCAACCATAGGTCACTTAGCATACCTAGGGAGCTAATTAAACCTACCATGTATCATCATCCCCTTATCCTTTTCCCAAAGGGTACTACATTTTCCCTTTTTTAATTTGTCTAGTCCCCTGTTTCCTTACAAACCGGTCTTGTTGTTTATAGGGAAAGCTAGCTTCGCTAGCAATTACCTAGGGACACCTGACTGGGGACACCTCCCTTGGTTAGTCTAAGTCTTTCTTGGTGGGTTCAAGACACCTAAAGAGAGGGTTGACACTTCGGGGCAGTGTCTCAAGGTTCCACTGGTCTGTAGCAATCAATTCTTCCTTGTAATCCAAGGGCTGCTAAATCGCGTGACAATAATTTTGGTGATGTTGCCGAGAAGCAAGGAGTTCCTTGGCTGTTTTGACGACATTTTTGGTGAAGTTCATCTGACGACCCCACAATGAAACTCCACTGGTGAGTGATCCCGTTACAATCACAATCTATGAAATTTTTCCTTAGCCTTGTTTTCCATCCTCACCCAGCACTAGCAAATTGATTAAACTTTGTAAGTATGGCATATACAAGAGGCTTCCAAAGGATTCAATGATTACTCAAAGACACAGGTATATCTTATTGAGTGTTATTATTATTTATTAGTCACCATGATTCTGAATGGCATAATTTAAGTTGGGTTTTAATATACATATTGGAGCAGTTCTTACCTCGGATGCATGCAGGTTCGACTTAGTTTAGCGTCTCACCTTCAATGTGGGTATTTTGACCTGGTCAAACACGGTTCCCAAGGCAGTGGCTAAAAATTTGACACTGCTTATATTTGCTCCAAACATACCCCGGACCAATACTGTGGTTTCAGTTTTCAGAGTTTGGCCCCAGATTTCATGATCAGTGATTATTATCACTTTATTATTGGTAAAATCATATTTTTTATTACACATTGTAGTTATTATGGTTCTCCTAGGGCGCCATAGTGCTCCGAGTATGAGTAGTCACTTGTACCATTATACTATGTCTCCAGACACCTCTGTGCAATCAGTTTTCCCCAATTCTCAACCTGAAATAAGTTATGATGATTTTTATTATTTTCAGAGGATGTACCATACTACCACCTAAAATTGAACTAGGAAATCACTGAAGAAATCGATTTGGCTTGTGTTGTAGAGGAAATGGCAAGGGAATGCTTCCAGATGATTTATTATGGCCATCCGGACATATCTAAACCAGTTTCATCCAGTTTGATGTTCCACATTATTTTTTTGGCTCTCTTAAGGAGGACACCCCCATAGGGAGAAATTGTTTAAAATTTCCAAAATAAAAGTATGTAAACAAAGATGTATATTTATAAATATGTATGGGTGGACCCCCTAATGACCCCCACATGTCCCCTAAGTGTCAAACGTGCAAAAATAATGATTTATCATGTTGTAAAAATGGGCTTTATGAGGTAATTCGCCCCCCTCAATTGTATTGATCCATGTAAAAATAAAAGATGTAATCTCCATTGTTGATAATGTTTTAATCTCAATCATTGGATAAAAAAGTAAGATAGGGTTTGTGTCTCTCAAAAGGTATATAAAGAAGAGACCCCTCTCATTGTATCCCATCAGGAATTTGGCTCTTTGCTAGAAATAATAATAGAAGATCTTTTGGATTACTTAGGGAAATCTCAGAGAAGTTCGTGACTCTTGTGTTTCTGCGTCTCTTTAGGCACTGGATGTTTATCTTTTATTTTCTAAGAAAATATTTGGTGTGATCTAAACATTGCAGGAAGGCATTTTGTTGGAGGGTGACTCAGAGGGGCGTCTCTCTCTCTCTACAAATCACTTCAGGGGTTTTCTTATTGATTTTGCTTAGCATTTGATTCGTCTTTCCTTTTCATTTCTTTTGCAAAAAATTTCTCTCTTGTTGAATTCAAATAGAGCACGATTTTAGTATTACTTATTGTGTTTGTTTGTCTTTCACGGGAGGGGCGCACTGGGAAAATCGGATCTTCAACCGAGGATAAAAATAATCATCCAAGTTGACAATGTTGGAAAAAGGGAAACATCTCATGGAATCTCTCATTTCCTAGTAAGTTAAAATTTCTCCCATCTTTTATTTTCAATAATTCATTTCTCAGTCATAATAAAAACAATAAAAAACCTCACTTTAAAACCCTCATTTTGTAGATCCATAGGTTCTAGTTTGCGTCGACCTATAATATTTAAAACCCACTTTAGAAATAATTTAAAACCTCTAGATCTAATTTTTCATGGCCATCGGAATCCATTTTCCCACTCAATGCACTGGTCAATCCTTTGGTCTCCTTCAAAGAAGTGGGTATCTCTCAATACGCGAGTTGGGTATTGCTAGAATCACTTCCATTCGACTCATCTCGCATCTAGCAATTAATTCTTGTGTCCAATTTCACTTAATTTCACCTAACTACCCTTAGATCTGATTTTCATGCTTAAAACCCTAGGGTAATTTAGGGCTTTTTATGTGGACAATCTTATCCTCTTAGTAACTATTTAGATCTCTAATTATCCTTATTACTAAGAGATTCAATCAAGATACCTATCTAATTTGACATAAATCACTCAGCTTTTAGGTTATCTTGGTCATAGGGACGCCCCCTAGCCTTGGTCTTTCACCTAGCATGAAGTGTCAGTAGCTTTGGCCGGTGTGACAACTGATTTACTCAGAGGTCTTAGCTTCCGTAGTTCACAACTTTCATTTCCTTTCCCCTCTGCCATCCTAGATAGGATCACCTTATGGGGCAACTAGAAGAATTTTGATAACAAGACCTAGTCACATTAAGTTCTAATTGCTCCATCATTGTAAGGGGCATGGCATTGACCTCCGCACCGTAATCTAACAAGCAATTGTGCAAGATTAAACCATTTACTTGCAAAACTATAAAGAAAGGAGGATGGCCACCAAGGCTTCTATTCGAAACATGGTGAATCATAATAGGTTTATCCTTTGGCTTTACCGAAATATGCTTCTGTGGGATTCCCAAATGACTTGTAGCTCTTCCATGCATAGAAGGAAACTTCAATATTTCAGCCAATTGGATAGGCATGTTGAGTTTTTCAAAAAAACTAGATACATCAATATTTACACCGTATGGGTTTCCATCATCATTGTCGATTGTAGTTAGGCCAAGGAATTTCATGAATTCATTCTTATCAAAAAAAGGTTTTGATTAATTCTTTAAAAAGAACCAAAGTATGGGAACTTGAAAGCTCTCCATGCACATTAGTTTCCATTACTACCTTACCATCTTGTTTTTCTATAGGAGTAGTTTTCACTGTACTAGGACCATTATTCTTCCTCCACATGGTAGCTTTAGGAGGTTCAGACCTTCATGGTGGGACAGGCTTAGGAATATTCTTTTGAGTATCGGAAAGCTTTTATTCTTTTGAAAGTTGGGAGTGTCCTTTCTTGAAATCTCAGGAACTTTCTTCTTGGGAAAAACTTGATTAGGGGTGATTTTACAAGTTGTTTGATCGTTAGAGGGCTTGGGAAGAGTCAGTTGGTTTTCAACTGACTTGTTATTTGAAACCTTGGTAGGACTTGAGTTTGAAAGAGCTACTTGATCACACATATTATTCATCATGTTTTGGAAATGTTCATCCCGCTGTTTGTTTTCTTCTTCTTCTTGTTGGACTATGATCACCATGTTACTAACAAGTTGGCATAAAGAGTACATTATTTTTACAGTCGCCTCATACATGCCATCGTCTTGATAATGAGCATCCATGGTATCAGGAAAAAGGGTATAGGTTCGCTCCTTCGTGGAGTCGCGTTGTGGATTTTCCAGGTGAAATGACAAATGTAATTACCAAAAGTTATGTCATTGGGGATGTAAGATGCAAGAGATTTTGTTTCATCCTAGATTTAGATTTTGTTTTATTACCTCTACATTTAAATTTTTTAGCACCTTTTTTTCATTCTACATAGATTAAATTTCATTCCTGCATTAAATTAGAAAATTTTGAGCCCTTTATTTCTCTTTAGTCATTTTATTATATATCTATTTTCGAGTACTTACAACCGGTCTATGTATGGGGTTGTTATACCCTTATTTTTGCTTAGCAGTACAAGGTTGAGATTCATTTTTCCAAAAGTAGAGATGATATTCAAAACAAAGAGATTCATGATTGCTGAGAAGTCATGTTTTTGGTTTCCATATGTTGCCTTGTGATGATACCATGCCATTATATTGCAATACCAGTTGCATTCCTTCAGGATTATATTTATGGAATATATGGTCTACAATGGTAATTGTACTAGATGTTACTCACATTGCTTGCACTTATTATTCTGATAAGCATGGTTAGTAGGAAGTTATGTAGATTACTGCATAGAAGTTGTCATTGTTTAATGCACATACCTTTAACTTCACATCTCTTGATTATTTCATGGATCATAAACTTCTTTGGGTTCCACCTTTGACCTCTTCATCTCCATTTGTATCTTGAAACCATTGTCCTAGACTTGGCAGATTGACTCTTGATCTCCCCTCTATGACATATCCATTATAAAGGCTTCCATGTTTTCCCTAGTGTCTTGGCTTTGATGTATGCAACAAGGTTTTCTGATGTCTTATGTTCGTCTGCTTGTAAAACCCTCTGGACTTACTATGTACTAGGAGAGTTGCTTTCTGATGTCGTATGTTTGTCTACTTGTAAAGCCCTGTGGACTTGCTATGTACTAGGATGGAAATTTTCCATGGAGAAATGGTGCTCCCTCGACCTGAAACATTAAAGGCTTATTCCATCGTCAGTGCCTCAAAAAGAGCACATGAAGCAGCTCCCAGTACAAGACTCCTTGTACCAAATACAAGTGTAAGAACAAAATCCGCACCAAAATAAAATAAAATAAAGCAAAAGAAGTCCAAGTAAAATTGCAAAAATCAAGCAATCTAGAAAAAGAAGCTAGCATAAACTTGCATGTGCCTCAAAGAAAATAAAGGCCAAGGTTTAAAAGAAGAAAAAGTACAAGAAAGAATTCTAAGAAAATGAAATAAGACAAGTCCAAAAAGGAGCTAAAAAGCAAAAGTCAAAGGAAAAGGAGTTGAGTCTGATTGTCAAGCTCAAAGGGAGTATCATATGCTTACACATCATCCATTTGTGAGACACCTTCCTAAAAAGGAGTTGAGTCTGATTGTCAAGGTCAAAGGGAGTATCATATGCTTACACATCATCCATTTGTGAGACACCTTCCTAGTTTCCTCTTGATTATAAATGTCACAGAGTCCCCTTTATCCCTTCATCCTGAGTCAATTAGTCACTTTGACTAATCCTCCACTTGACTAGCCTTGTTGACTTTTTCCATCCACTTCACCCAAAAGAAGAATGATCTTTGTAATACTCTTGATGATTGTCTACATGGTGGCATGAATATAAAACATTAATTTCATGTTATGTATTAGTTTATGTAATATTTCCTATGTTTGAAGTTATGTGATGAGCCACATGTTATGTATTGGCACTTCTTGTTCTTTGCTTATTTTAATCACTAAATAGTAAATACTTGTACTTAGTTGTTGGATTGAATCTCAGTGCATACCCTAGGCAATCACATTAAAATATGAAGCGTCATTTCATTAAGAAGAACCTAAGTGAAAAGCCGCTAGTCATCTTACACATTTAAAAATAAATCTAGGAGCTAATATTGTTTTTTTACTGAATGTTATGCTTGCTGCTACTAAATTTTCTGAAACTAAAACTATATAACAGGAAAGCAAGTACATAATAGCTGAGATACACAATAAATTCATACCAGAACCACACTTCCAAAATTCAGATTCGGACCTTAATCTGCTAAAATACTTAAAAATATGAACCTAACACAAGCTGGCAATTCATAAACTCAGCTATTAATCATGCAAGTGACCAATATATCAGATCGCCTGAGACATGTAAGCAACCATAGGTCACCTAGAATACCTGGGCAGTTAACTAAACTTACCATCTATCATCCCCTTAGCCTTTTCCCACAGGGCACTACATTTTCCCCCTTCTAATTTTTCAAATGCCCTGTTCCCTTACAAATCGGTCTTGTTGTTTCTGGGGAAAGCTAGCTTTGCTGGCAATTACCTGGGAACACCTGACTGGGGACACCCCCCATGGTTAGTCTAAGTCTACCTTGGTGGATTCAGAAGACCTAAAGAGAGGGGACCCTGTCCATGTGACACTTTGGGCTAGTGTCCCGAGGTTTCACCGGTCTAGCAGCCAATTCCTCTTTGCAAATGGCTGCAAAATCATGTGACAACAATACTATAGTTGTGCCAGGTTAGTGGTTGATTTCTTGCCAATCAGTTGGCCTCTAGGTTGTGCATAAAGATATACCAATATTGAGGAAGAGGATATAAGCGCCATTGTATGTACCAATGTTGCAAATATTATTTCAGGGAATATATCGTTGAGAGTTTGCAAAGAAATTTATCAAAAACATCAAGGAAAAATTTGAAAATTATCAATAAAAATCGGCAAGAAGAAACTTAGACTTAATTCTAAAAATATCGAAAACCTAAAAAAAACAAGTGAAATTGGAAATATCGATGAAATCAGAGACATTTGCGACACTGATATGAAATATATTTATGTGAATATAAGAACTAGAAGTATTACTTGAAGAAAAACAACTTTAGAGGGAGAAAGACACAACAATTGGCATGCTTTACTAGAAACCAGATGAAACAAAATGAAAATAATATATCAAGCATAAGATGACAAGGCACCTGTAATCTCCAGGTAAAATAGGATAAACATATCGACAAGGCCACACAAAAACATCTGTCATTGTCGTGGTGATTGTGCTCTGCAAATGGACAGCTAACTCAATAGTTAGTATTATCATAAATAAATTCATAGCCTATAACTCCATAAATCAGAAGTGCTTTTTCATGGAATTATAAGATCCAAAGGTTGCAATTAAATTTAGTATAGAATTTTTCTTACCTCTATCATGTTGTCAACCCCTGGTAATGCCTTGACATCTCCACCTAGAACCCTTATATTGAACCCCATGTCTGGCTACATTACAAAATCATTATAAGTTAGAATATTATTCTTACACCAAGATGTTAAACAAACCCTTTATGCTACTAGCAATGATATTACAATGTAGGTGCATAGAGTCTTGCAAAAGTTCAATCATAGATGTAATTATGTTGTGGATTCAGTTCACTTTATTAAATCTATCTCGGAGTTTTTAGTTATATATATGCTGAATGTATCATATTTATGCAATATGTGAGCCTTTCTCATTTACTCGTAATATGTTCACTTTAGCACATTAAAGGTTATGCAAAGAAAACAAATTAGTTATTGATTATTTAAGATGTTGATAAGAACCGGAATAGTCATTACAACCATGAAGTCTACAATCACCTTACACCTTTCAAAGAGAATAAACATATAAGAGAATTCATTGTCTCTTTTTCTTAAGCCAATCTATTGTGAGTCACAATGAGAGAGTGACTTTCCATGTCTATGTATGTTACCATCAAAGGCCTTGTCCTCAATTGTCTCTAATGTTTCTTATATTGTTAATATATACGAGACCTATAAAGAGGGGTTACATTCATGTAAACCATATTCGTTGCATCCCAACTGGTGTTAGAGGTAGATGTGAGTCGAAACAATGAGGAAGAGAGTGATTGAAATCAACCTACAAACAATGTGAACTACTCAAGAACACAATTGCAGATAAAAGTTCTAAATAGTGTACGTTATCATCAAAAACCTTGTCCTCCCTCAATGGTTCATATTGTTTCTTGTATTATTAATGCAAGAAAAAAGAGACCTATAATAAACAGAGGTTAGGTTCACATAGATTATATTCCTTGCATCCCAAGTTTATGTTAGAGTAGGTAGATGTTAGATGAAGCAATAAGCTGGAAGAGAGTGGATGAAGTGAGGCTTTGAACAATGACCACAACTAATAGATGCAAGCAAAATACCTCATAAGTGTATGAGGACCACATCGAGGGTGGAAACGAAGAACAATAACAATACCCAAGATGAATCTATAGATTTTGAATAGAATATATAGAAGAATAATACTCTTGCATTTCTGACACATGCTCTTCATGTGAAAGGCCTTTTGCATGTGTGACACATGTTTTTCATGCACAAGACTTACAAAAATAGGAGGTAGGTGGGTGAAAGAAGAAGAAAAACTATAAAAAGAGAATAATATAGGATTGAAGAGATTAAGGATAAGGTTATAGCATCTTCCCCCTTCAAAAATACTTTATCCTTGAACCTTGAACTTATGTCCTTGCACCTTTTTAGAATGGAATGACAAAAGAGCAAGCCAAGTCGAGAGAAGCATCGAGACATGCCTGGCAAACTGCTATGTAATTTGACTATGCTATAGAAAGTGTTTTGACTAGATGAAACTATGCATCTTTTGAGCCAAATTCTTCCATTTGTTGAAATAATTTGAAATAAGTTTGCTTTAGAGTTGTCAGGTGAGACCAATTACCACCTTAACTGGTAACGTGTTTTTCAGAGGTCGTTTAGAGTCTCATACATACTACAGCATGCCCAGTCATTTGCTGATTTGGGTTATGAGGATGTCCAGTCAAAGCAGTTCGTTCTACTGCAGTGGATTTTCAACTACAAGCATCAACAACACCATATCATTCAATCACTCTTCCAGAGACTTTTGATCTTGATGATTTAGAGTTGCCAGATAGCTCTTTTTACCATGGTCATTTTGTGGATCGTCATGTTACAGCATGAGAGCAAATTACTCTGGAGGATCCAGTGGAAAGAAACTTTTGGGATTTCGGTTTGGTCTTGATAAGAGATTTGGTGATACTAATGTTTCTCGAGTGGGTTTTGATTTTGATGAGGGCTTATTGGCAAATCCAGTTTCTTCACCTCGGCTAAATTCTGTTGATGCACGTATGGAAGAAGATGTTTTCCTTTCTAAGGTTGTTGAAGAAGCTCAAATGAGTTGGAAACCAGGGAGGAACAATCCTGCACCCCTGTCGTAGAAGGTGGTCTTTTGAACAAAGATAAGAGGAACAATCCCGCACCCTTGTCGTAGAAGGTGGTCTTTTGAACAAAGATAAAGCAAGAAATTATTCTGCTATGCATCTTTTGGATGTCATATTGAGTCAGATTATCATAATGTGTTTCCATCACCTGTTACAAAAGTGTCTCTTAATTGGCTCAAGTGATAACTCAAATAGTTAGTAGAATTGCAGAGGAGGATGACACCTCACTCACCTAACTCACCCATCCACTCACTGGTTGCCACCTCACACCCAAACACTCGCTTTCTCATGAAGGTAGGCATTAGTTCCTCGCGTGTGAGTCCTCATTCAACTCATGCACTATACTATGATATATTACCAAACATAATAATATATCCAAAGCTCCAAATCTTAAACATGGACGAGGGGGCCCACCACATAAGCTATCGCAACCTTTGACTTGGGTTGGGCGCTTTCCCCTCATGGTTGAGGTTTGTTGCCGCCTTTCACACACCTTGGGGGGGGGGGGGACGTGGCAGAAATATTCAAGCCACTCGATGTGTCCTTGGGGGCAAGTCTCGAGTCAAGGTTATCAACTTGTTCTTGACTCCTCCGTTTAGGCCAACTCCTAATGAAGCCAAGGGGGTAGACCCTATTAATTGCTAAGGTTGTTAAGGCTTTAGTGTTTTATAGTGATGAATGAGTTACTTAGGAGTTTTGATAAACAAATTTAACACAAGATACTTGCAAGATACTTGCAATATTGATTAAACCACAACAGCATAAAGATTAATACATGATAAGCATAGCATGTGGAAACATATGATGATATCAAAAAAAGAGACCAGTGCCAATAATGGAGTCCAAAAATGAAATTGTTGTTATATTGCAGAAAGAAATGTTGCAAGTGCTCTTGGTCAAATTTTAAGTTAATATGGGATGAGTTGATTAAAATCTGTTTCTGTTCAACTATTACTTCAAGTTTCTTACTCCTCCTCTTGTCAGTTATACCTAGGGAATCTGATCATGTCTCCTACATGACAGATAAGTCTAGTTGTACTATCTGCAAAGTTAAAAGTTGCCTTGGGTCATCTTTGTGTCGTGCTCACTGTTCAAGTATTTAACCCTGTATCTAATCTATATCCTGATTTCATCATTGTCTTATCTGTTATTAATTGTGTTTCCCTTCCTTTACCCAGTTCCTAGTCACTCTTGTGATCCATTGGAGGATCTATTGCCTTCCTCATCACAGTATGGTTCCGCATCAGCACTCCCTGATGACAAAGACCTAGAGTTTTTAACGATCGTACCTTAGAATTCACTTTCATTATTGGTGAATTCCTTTGCTTCAGTTGTTAATTATCACCTATTGGTTGACAATCTATTGAATCCTATCCATGTTCGACTTCAATAACATCTATTCACATGGCTTGGATTGTACTTGGTTCTTTGGGATTTTTGACGAAGACCTTAGATTCATATCTATGGACTAAGTTGCGCAAGATTATGTTGTGATCACTTACACAGCTTCCAGATCTTTAAAGACTCATCATTAATGTATATTGTGGCTTCGATCCACCTTTGTAATATACGTGGTTTTATACCCGTACCATATGATGTACTCAAATATTGTAATGGAGCCAGTGTTCCAGTGTATTGAACATTTCATCCTCATATATGACTTTGTATATGGCATTATTATGTATTTGTTTCAGGTACTACCTCTGCTCCATTGGACTTTTGAGTTCTCCAAGATAATGATTATAATGTATTTCAGCCATCGTTTCCCTCTAACCTCACACATTAAGGGGAATCTGTTATCAATCCAAATGGCACTTCTCCGTCCAAGTGCCAACATTCCTTATGTTGGTACACAAAAGGACATCTTGGGATTGAAGTTTGCCAAAACACTATAGATGGGCATGACTTGGGATGCATTTACCCTTGAACCAGCTTGCCATATTATTTTTCTAAGTGTTGAGTTGCATACACGACTATTTCCATTGTAACTCGCGTATGTACGCGACTATTTCCATTGACAACTCGTGTACTGTACGCAACTATCTACATTGCAACTCGCGTACATCAGCGTACGCGGGTTTCCTTTAAGCAACTCGCGTGTCATACGTGGGTTTCCTATATCAATAGTCGTGTACATCTCTATTCGACCTTAAAAATATAAAACACGATTAATGGAGATTAATTGGGCCCTAATCATTAACTATCATAATTGTTTCAACCTCCTCAACCTTCGAAACCACTCTATTTCCCAAAGTATAAATAGAGGCCTTGGGGAGGGCATTAATTAATCAAGATTGGAGAGCAAAGTTATGCTGGTGGTATATCTTTAGAAGTCTTGGAGCAGCAGAACTCAGAGTCCTTTGGTTGCAGAGTGCTTGTCTCAGAAGCTGGGTTGTATTCTTATCTCATTCACCGATTGTTAATAAAGAGAATTCTTCTTCCAACATTGTGTTGATTCTCTTTCATGTATCGTGGTTAATGAATATTTTTTATTATGTACTGGATATATTGTTTATCTAACCTCTTATATACACATGCATAAGATAGTACTTGGAGAATTTGCTCTTTACAGGTGAAGGAGGTGCATCCCTAGAAGCTTTGGAGAGAATAGGAACAGAAGAAGATCAAGCTTGGATCAACCGTCGGTAATCGGGTAAATCAAGACTTTCTTCCTATTTCCTTTCTGTTCTCTGTTAAAGATGATTGTCTGCAAAGTTAGTAGTAAGTTGGTAACCCCAGACCCTAGGTTACAACAGTGCTTAGTCCTGAACAACAGACTCCCAATATACCTGAGGGTACAGGGAGTATGTCCAAAACCCTTAACCGATATGGCTACCCGCAAGGAATATGTAGGCTGGATGGAGTCTCTGCAACAGTGTTCAACACTACACCGCAAGGGTGTAGCTTAACTGTGTCTTGAGGTCACTGACCAATTGTTCCTGCTTCCTTTGGGTAATTTGCCACCGGAACGGCTTAATTCGAGGCGTTGGATCTTGCCCTAGGGAGGTTTATTGAAATGTGAGAACTAATTATTCTAGTCACCCACATTGCTTTTGATGCAGCCGGCTAATTGGATGAACCGCAACTAGTGCAGAGCATACAAAACGGAGTCTCGATAATTTTTAAGGATTTTAACTTTGTGTTCTTTGTTAAAAAAAAAACCCTCTAGGAATCTCTTTCGATCCAAATGGACCTCAATCGGGAAAGCGAGGAGGGGTTGATTTTAAATAAAAAAAGAAAGAAAAAATTCTACAAATTGTCTAAACAGTTCTACCACGAATCTCTTTCCCCTTTCGTGTCATTCGGGAAGTCGTGGGATAAGTAGTATTGTTACTTTGAATTAAAAAGTATGGAATGCTTGTAATGACGATTCAAAGTAGAGCAGTGTTGTCCGCCGAATGCAAACCGTCAACAGAAATCTTGTGCTGTTGTTTCCAAACTGGGAAAGGTATGGCCTTGGGGGCAAGCAAAGAGCCAGGTGCTATCACCTGATCCCAGCTCCTCCGTTTAGGCTAACTCCTAACGAAGCCAAGGGGGTAGTCCCTAAAAAACAGTTGTCTAAGGCTCTTGTTGTTAAATGTTTTTGGGTGGAAGATGTGAATTAGTGTTGTTTAGGAGTTTTTATGATATACACAATAATAAAATAAGCAATCCAAGTTGTTGTTTGCAAAACACGAGATAAATTGCACACGAATACTGAAATTCAAGCATCCACAACATAAAATATTTATAATAAAAAGGACAAATGGTCTGAATCCGATAATGCAACAGAATTAAAAGACCAGTGCCAAAAATGGAGTCAAATAGTGCTGGGGATGCTGAAACACAAGTCTTGGTGATGTTTGTGAGATCGTTTTGCAAATGCTCTTGGTCAATTTTATTGTGTATTTTTAAGATGATCTTGTTTATTAGGTGAGGGGATTTCCAACCGGTACGCAAGGTACTGGAAATCTAATCGGAAAAATATTCTAAGTGGCCTCGTTCAAGGACATATTGGACCGACCAAGTCTGCAGCAGGGCGTTCAATAACTAACCATCCACTGCAAACAAGGAGGGATATCCAACGCCCCCATTAAAAAAATGTCCCACTTAGAGTATTATCACGTTCAACGCCAGTTCGTTGGTTATGGGGTGGTAAATTTTATTATGATTGTACTCGGAATTAGATCTGTGAATTAAACAGTTACGGTGCTTCTAGGTATCCCGATCGAGTAGAGCATACACACTATAAAAATAGTAAATTCCAGTTTTATGGGGAAATGTGAGTTGAAAATTTTATTAGCAAACAAAGATCTCCGACAGAGAGTGCTCTTGATCCACCTGTTAGCCACTAATTTTGCACTTAGTGGATTTTTCAGTGAGCCGCCATAGTATTGAACAAGTACACTTGTTCAGGATTAGAGTTTAGAAGTCCGTCAGCTTTTTCTGGGAGTCTGTTCGAAATTGTTTTGTAAATACATGTTCATACCCCCTTGGGGAAATTGTAAAAAATGTCCTAGCATTTAAATTTTTATAAAAATATCGGCTTCCCGAACTTGAGCATCAAGCCGACTAGCCCAGGGTGTTTTTTCCCTTGGTTATTATTGGTTGTTGAACAAACGACTAATAATTTCTGAGATTTTTACTCACACCTCCAAAGCTGGGGTAGTTGTCTTGGTGTTTCGGCCTTGGGAGGTTATTAGAGCCTTCGTGTCAGTGTTTTTCAACATGCTAGGCATTCTGATTGAGTCGTATGAACATGTACTAGGTCCCCGTAGAGTTTCGTTGGATTCCAAGAAAAATATTTTTTTTCCAATTTTTTAAGCCATTTTTAATGGTTTAATTGAAAAACTTACAAATGTATTAAAGGAGTGATTCTGAGTCTATTTTCGACATGGTTGGGCTCATTTTCAAGCCCGGAGCAGCATCTTTACCCTAGAAACCACTTTCACTATGTTTCGGCTAGCAGAAGTATCCTGAAAGTCATCATTCAGCTAATAAGGCATCAGAGTGGCATTTTAATGCTAATCTTGGACAAAATGCACCAAAGTCATAACATTCAAAAAAGTCAAAATTAATATTTTAAATGGTAGAGAGAGTTTGGCATAGAAACTCTAGTGGAATTTGTAAGCTTCTTTTTGTTAATAAAATATTGAGACTTTGGAGGTCATTTGATGGGCTTTTGGCACTGTGTCTTCATCCTATGTGAAGTAATATCTCTTTCACCCTACCCTTGTATTGCAATTTGATTATTATGTTTATTGAAGACTAACAATCTAGTACTTAGGCTTCTAATCAATTTGCATTGAGTGTTTGTGTCTTCAGGGATTGCATCTAGTAGGAGCTCTCGGCATCTAATACCTTCACCATACAAATGTTCCATTATTAATATATTTTGTTTGCAAGGTTGCAAGCGGTTCCGGATATTTCTTGCCTCCTCCAGCAAACTTCTAAAAAACTCTTTTCGATTACTTGTCACTAGTCCTGCCCATCTCTAAGCTGTGGAAGATCCAAGTCATACCTTTCTCCAAGCCTAGAATCTCCCATCAAGCTTGCCATCTTGCTTTTCTGGCTTGTCTTGCTCTCCTTCTTTCATCTTCCTTCCTTGCTCTCATCTTCTTCCCCTTCTGCTAGTCTTCTCGTCTCACCCTTTCTCATGTTAGATTTTTATCATTCAAGCTAGCATTATGATCTTAGGATCTTTAATTGAGAGAATAACATGCACAGCAATAAAACACAAGAGACAAAAGACACAAAGAATTTTCCTCTGGGAAACCATAAAGGAGAAAACCCCACAACTTCCTCAGAGATAGAATCAGCACCAAAAGTTAAACCTGAAAACATAAAGATGATCTCCCGACAGCAGTAGTCTCTCTCTCTGATCCCAACAACTTCTCTCTCACTCATGCGCCCCAATGAGTGAGTGTGTGTATTATAAATAGAGAGGCTCACTCTCTATTTATATTCTTTCGTTCACTTGAAACCCACTCCAACATGTTGGCCTCACTTAACAATTACTTACTAGAGCCGACATCTCTAGGAGTGTCTAATAACCCTAGAGCCCCACAACTTGTGGAGACTTTGCCTCCTCCAACCAACAAGGAGGGTTATCCTTAACACAACGGTGGGGACTATTGCCCGGACTTACAACGACTGACCTAGGGTCGACTTCTCTAGGATAGTCTAATAACCCTAGGACCCCACAACTACGAGGACTTTAACCCTTGACCAATAGGAGGGTTACCCACAATGACTTGACATGACTTGTTTACATTATAAAACCTCCCGATAGGAACATCGAGGCATGACATGACTCAAGTACATTATAGAAACATCCCGGAATAAACATCGAGGTACAATACATAAGAAATACAAGTGAATACATTCCGAAGTTACAATTACATCAACACTCCCTCTTAACTAGGAAGGTATTCTCTCGACACAATTTATCAACACAAGTATTCTTCTCTATATCATCTGAATCATCGTCAAGTTCTCGTCATCTTCATCTTCAAGTCATCTTCATCTTTAAGTCATCTTCATCTGGATCTGGATCATCACTCGATCTGGATCATCATCACTGGATCTAGATCATCACTCTATCTGGATCATCATCACTGGATCTGGATCATCATCACTGGATCTGGATCATCACTCGATCTAGATCATCACGGGTGCTATCTCATGATTCTTCTCGTCACAGGAAATTCTACAGAGCCGGCCCTTTTTCATGCTGGTTGTGGGCCTAGCCTCCATGTAGGTCTTCTTCAGCGCTTATATCTGACACCAAGTCAGAATGGCCCGCCCAGCACTTACATCTGACCATGAGAGGAACACATCCAACACCATGTCAGAAAGGCACGCCTAGCACTCACATCTGATCATGTAGGAACCAATCCTATAATCACATCAGAAAGGCTCTGCACATACATCTAACCATGGGGGGAACACCTCCCGCAACCATGTTAGAAGGGCTCTGCACATACATCTAACCATGGGGGGAACACCTCCCGCAACCATGTCAGAAGGGCTCTGCACTTACATCTGACCATGGGGGGAACACAGCGCGCAACCATATCAGAGGGACTTTGCACTTACATCTGACCATGGGGGGAACACAGCCCGCAACCATGGTAGAAGGGCTCTGCACTTACATCCGACAATGGGGGGAACACATCTCGCAACCATGTCAGAAGGGCTCTACACTTACATCTGACCATGGGGGGAACACATCCCTCAACCATGTCAGAAGGGCTCTCCACTTGCATCTGACCATGGGGGAAACACATCCCGCAACCATGTCAGAAAGGCTCTACACTTACAGCTAACCATGGGGGGAACACATCCCGCAACCATGTCACAAGGGCTCTGCACTTACATCTGACCATGGGGGGAACACATCCCGTAACCATGTCACAAGGGCTCTGCACTTACATCTGACCATGGGGGGAACACATCCCGCAACCATGTCAAAAGGGCTCTACACTTACATCTGACCATGGAAGGAACCAATCCTCTCACCATGTCAGAATGTCTCACGAACTCATCACTTCCCCTTGGAAGGAACCTCGATCTGGAGAACACCAAGCTTCTCCCTAAAGTACTCAAACTTCACTCTGGCTAATGGGTTCGTCAACTCATCAGCTATCTGTCTGTCCGTTGCAACATACTGGAGCTTCACTGCTCCTCTCTACACTATATCCCTGATATAATGATACTTGATCTCGATATGCTTCGACTTGTCATGGAACACCAGGTTCTCCGACAACTTCACACAGCTCTGGTTGTCGCAATATATACAAGTAGCATCCAACTGGAGATCAAATAAATCAGACAGTAGATTCCTCAGCCATACTGCCTCACAACTAGCTGAACAAGCTGCAACATACTCTGCTTCAACTGTACTCAATGCCACACAGGATTGCTTCCTGCTAAACCAAGAGATCACACCTGATCCCATACTGAAGCAACACCCTGAAGTGCTCTTCCTATCGATGGCACTGCCTGCCCAATCTGAATCAACATAACCCTCCAGGTTAATCTTCTGATTCGCCTCATACTTGAGCCCATAATCAACTGTACCCTTCAGGTACCTCACTACATGCTTTACAACAATCAGGTGAACATGTGTCAATGTGTTCATAGCAAGGCAAGTATCTGGTCTCCTATCCATCAGGTGCATCAAGGAACAAATCATCTGACGATACATCGTGGCATCAACTGACTCTGATGAAGCAACACTCAATAGCTTCAGGTTCGATGCCCTAGGTGTGGTCATGTAGTCCATCATCCTGAACCTATTAAGGATCTCTACTGCATACTTCCCTTGTCCACACCTCTATGCTTAGAACATAGTGCATCGACACATAATAGGAGCATCACTGGTCTTCTGTCTTCAACCTTGAAGCAAAGGTTGGAATCCACTTTACTCTCAATAAAGCCTAGAGTCATCAGTAATCTATCCAACCTGTCATACCATGTCGAACCTCAGGATCTTCTATAGTCACCTCCTCTGAAGCGGAGCATCATACTCCCTCTGTCTTCCATACTCTATGCACTGAAACATTCTGTACCAAAGTGACAAGTAGCTTCCTATGCTACTAATATTCTATGTAGACATCTCGTGTATAGACTTTCATCTTCAACCTTGTAGCAAAGGTTAAGATCTTCATCAAGCTCATCATGTATGTGTTTCAATTCCCACTGGTTGCAAATGTCTCTTCGTAGTCTATGCCTTATTTTCGTGAGAAGCCTCATGCTACGAATCTTGCCTTGTATCCCACAATGTTTCCATCTACTGCATGATGGAACTACAAACTTCCCTTCACGTATCGATACTGCATCCTAGACATCATTCTTCTTGAACTGGTCTTCCCTTTCTTCTTGGTTACTTCTTCATAGCTTGAAGGTTCTGCATCAATGATGTCGCTGCATTCGTCATATTATTCTTCATATTGAACTGTCGTCACTTGTTCTTCAGAACAAGTCTCATCCTTCTTTGCTTGTAGGCGATTTTACGCGATCTTTCCTACAAGTCAAATGCATTTGTATGGTTAGAAACATTTCATAAGGAATATTCATTCTAGCAAATTCTTATGCATAAATATATGATCATGCAACTACTTTAGCCAATACAACATTCATCCATATCTCATGGAAACTTTCTAGATGCCTTCCATCTCTACCAGGACAACATTGAGATTGTGCACTAATCCAATATGTCAGCAAAGAGATTTCATTCTAGATAAGTAGCAATGGAGAGTTGTATAGCACCATGAAATACTTACCCATCACATGCATATAAGTAGTATGCTGTCATTAATGCAAACATTCTATCATGCATAATACATCAACTGAATATAAACAAATGCATAACAAAACAATATCATGAAATGACAATTGAATACTTATCTTTATTTGTTTCGTGGGTAGACTCTTTCTTGAGCCTCAAGCTTCATCATCTTCTTCGTTCATAATAGCATCGTTTCTTATCCAAATGCTAAGGTGGATAAGAGGTTCTTCAAGAGTTGAGTTCTTCATATTCCTCATCGCTTGAGGGATCTTCTTTGGATGGTGAGAGCTTAATCTTCAGTTGCTCCCACCTTCTCTTCTCTTACTATGAGTCGAGCTTCTTCTTCTTGTGTGTGCTCTTCCCAGAGTCTACTGAAAGTAATCACTTTCTTCTGGCACACATTCCTCGCACGAATGAATCCCATGATCCTAGGAGGCCATTCAGGGTGGCTATCACCACTTCTGCATTCTTCACTTCTTTTACCGCTTCAATTTTGTTCCCTTGTAAAGTATGACTGTATGGTCTTTGCATTCTAGATCTTCACTTTCTTCAACTGGTTTCTTAAGGTCATATTCTGATTTATGTTCTTCCCTTCAAATAGCTTGGTCAAGGAATCAAACATCATCGGTGTCTTTAGGGAAGACACTTGTGGTACAATTTGATCTGTGAGTGAATCAGCAATGATCTTCTTGGCCTTGACCAAGTTCTTCTTGTGTAAGGCTTTGAGCTTCATCTCCCTCTAGAACTAGAACCTCTCTACTCATGTAGGTGTCCCATTCATTTTCTTCAGAGAGATCATATACTTCCATGCTTGGAATTTGTCAACTTTACCAAGCTTATCATCAAGCTGATGTGATAGATAACTTTGAAATAAGAACCTCAAATGAAAATAGCAAAAGATTAGATCTTACCGATTTGAGGTGTCCATCCTGGTTCCGGAGCTGGATGATCTAGGGTTTGTTAGAGAAACCCTAATTTTCAAAACTTAGAATATTTCAGATCTAATTGGATAGAAAGATAGATCTCTTCAAGTTGAGCTGTCCAATGTACTCCTTTTCTGAAAAACAGTGGAGGGAAGCTCCTGGAACAGGAGGCCTTAGTTTTTCAATTTCTTCTGCAGAAATGCCTATTACTGTTTCTGCGGTATCTCCGAAATTACTGCTCCTTTATGTCTGAAAAATTCGCACTGAGGTAGCCTCGCATGTCCCTGTTCCAACACCACAGGTTTCATCAGAATTGGTTTCACCAATTGGGACTTATGATCATTTTCTTAAGGTGACCTGTTACAAGACTGTTCAGAACAACGAAGTTGTACGACCTAACACGTGTCACTGTTTCATCTTCTGGGTCTGAAACTCGGACCATAGAAATTAAACTCCGTGCCCTTTCTGGCACATCTTCAGGAATTTCATTTGGACCTTTGTAGCCCAAGATATAGCAATTCTCCCCAAGTGTCCTGTTTAGGGATGAATCCTAGAAGAGGTTGGAACCCTAACGTGGAGGGATCATATCTCCCGAAATATAGCGAATCCGAGGGTGAATTTTGGACACAGTGTAAATGAGGATTTGATTTTCAGACTAGGAAAGTTTCAGCTCCTAAGCCTTCTCCAATCCCGAGATATAGCGAATCTACCAAAACGTATCAGTTTTAGTATTTTAGGGTTTTTCCAACTCAGGGTCAAACTAGGGTTTGACTTTCCCAGAGTTTCACCCAACCAAAAATCTTGACCCAGGTCTCTAAACTTTGATTTTGATGAGGAGAGAAATCCTATGCCGAAATCACTCAAAAATTCCTCTTCTATAGAAATCCCTAATTTCCCGCACCGAAAACTGAAAATGCTCGGAATTGAATTTCGCTTTGACAGAAAGATGCGCCCTTCAATGGAGAGTCAACCTAGCATACTTTTGCTAATGGATTGTGGAGAGAGACCCAAAAATTAAGAATCCCTAGCTTCTGCAGCTGCACAATGTCTTCTTCTCAGGTTAGCTCTGATTCCATGTTAGATTTTTATCATTCAAGCTAGCATTATGATCTTAGTAACATGCACAGCAATAAAACACAAGAGACAAGAGACACAAAGAATTTTCCTCAGGGAAACCATAAAGGAGAAAACCCCGCAACTTCCTCAGAGATAGAATCAACACCAAAAGTAAAACCCAAAAACATAAAGATGATCTCCCGACAGCAGTAGTCTCTCTCTCTGATTCCAACAACTTCTCTCTCACTCATGCGCCCCAATGAGTGAGTGTGTGTATTATAAATAGAGAGGCCCACTCTCTATTTTTATTATTTCGTTCACTTGAAACCCACTCCAACATGTCGGCCTCACTTAACAATTACTTACTAGAGCCGACATCTCTAGGAGTGTCTAATAACCCTAGTCCCCACAACTTGTGGGGACTTTGCCTCCTCCGACCAACAAGGAGGGTTATCCTTAACACAACGATGGGGACTGTTGCCCCGACTTACAATGACCCACTCCCGATAGGAACATCGGGGCATGACATGACTCAAGTACATTACAGAGACATCCCAGAATAAACATCAGGGTACAATACATAATAAATACAAGTGAATACATTCCGAAGTTACAATTACATCAACATCTCATTCGTCCTAGATCCCCTTTCTCTCCTCTTTCTTCTCGTTTTTTTTCTTTTGTCTTCCTCCTTGCCTCTCGTCTTACCTTTCTTTCTTCCTTCTTCCTCTCGTCCCTCCTTACCTTGCCTTCCCTTCGTTTCCTCTTTGCTTCATTGTCCTCTCCTCCTCTTGTCCATCTTCTCTCTTTTGCTTCCTTTTTGTTTGCTCCCCCTTCTTTTGGTTAGTTTAGAGCTTGTTAGTTTAGTTTGTTAGTATTGCTAGTGTAGCTTTTTATTAGATCTCATTTCTATAGTTTTAGATCCATAAAGTTTGTGCATTGTTAGATTTCATTCTAGTTTCATTTCCTAGCTTGCATCTAGATCATTTTTTGCATCTTAGATTTAAGTTTGTAGATCTTAATCTTAGATTAGTTTCAAGTTTGATTTATTTTGCTAATGACTAATGGGTGCATGAGTTGTTTGGATTTTTGTTTGTTGTAGGTATTGAGAGGAGAATAAAGTGCAAAGGTGAAGCAAAGAGAGACTTGAACCTAAAACACTTGGAGATTACCCAAAGAAGAAGAGAAACACATCAAGAAACCATAAGGAAGATCCAAAACCCAATGAAGACGGTGCTAAAGAAGAAGATCTAAAGCTTCTCACTCTCCTTTCTGTAAAAGAAGTTATAAGACTTCTTGTTCCAAGTTTTTGCTTACTTTCAGTTCCCAAAAGGTTGAAAATCCTCAATATTGTACTTGATTAATAAAAAGGCTAAGTGGGATAGGGCCTCCCACACTTTTTGTTTCCCTTCCCCCATTTGGGGGAGAGCCTTGGGTTGTCCTTTTGTTTGGTTATTAGCATGCTTAGAGTAGTTTCATTTTATGCTTAGAACACTAGTTGCTAGTTCAATTTATTTTTGCTAAGTTAGTTTCTTTCAAGTCATTGTTTATTAATCTTTTTGAGTTATCACTTGTTTTCCACATTTACAATCTGCTTGACTCTTAAAAAGAAACCAAAGTCTCTTGAACTTGCCATAACCCAAGTCAAGAGCACTCTCTGTTGGAGAGCATAGTTACATTGCATTTTCCTTGCATTAGGCATATAGATTAGCCAAAGTCTCTTGAACTTCTGTCATAAGACAAAGTCAAGAGCACTCTCTGTCGGAGAGTTTCATCTGTGTGCTCATAATTAATAAAATATTTCCAACACATATTCCCCATAAAATTTACTTTGTTGCTTTCCATCACTTAGTATGCTTTGTCAACCTTAAAAAGTTGGATTCATACTTAGAACGGTGATTAGAAATTGATTAATCTTACAAGTGACAACCATAAGTAAAACTTTCACCCCCATAACCAACGAACCGACGTTGTCGATAAATACTGAGGTAGTGGGAAAATTCTTGCTAGTGACGTCGAAAATCACCGTTGTCATAGAGTTCTAGCTTGTTGGTTAAGTTCCTTGGACACCTAGCCTAGACTACTGGACAGTCTGACATGTCATTGAGAGGAGCCATTGAAGGTATATCTTCCGGTTGATACCTTGTGTTCTTAGCCATAATAATCAAGATCACTAAAAATTTATAAAATTTACAAAGAACACTTGCAAAATGATCTCACAAACACACTGAACGCTTGTATCTTTGCATCCCAAGCACTACAATGTTGACTCCGTTACCCATCGGATAAGGCACTGGTCTTGTGCTCATTTCATTTATATATCTAAAGTGCATATTTTATTTCATTATGGATGCCTTTGCTTAAATCAAACAATTGTGTTGTCCTTAAATTATTGCAAGTATACCTTTGTGCTATTTAAATTTTAAATATGTGATCTTTTCACCATAATAAACTCCTAAACAACACATGTCTGCATCACCATACACCAAAAACACTTAAAATACATTGAGCTAGAGAAACTCTTTGTTAGGGACTACCCCCCTTGGCTTCATTAAGAGTTACCCTAAACGAAGGAGCTAGAAAAAGGTGACAGTACCTGGCTCTGTGCTTGCCCCCAAGGCCACACCTCTCCCAGTTTCATAAGTGAGGAGACAACTTTCAGAAGATTTCTACTGCTGGTGTGCATTCGGCAGACAACACCACCTTATGGTGAAATTCAAGAGTCTTATCTAATCTACAATGAGAATGCAATGCAACAATGCTCTCCGATAAAGAGTGCTCTTGACTTGTCTTATGACAAGTTCAAGAGACTTTAGGTTCTTTTAATGATTTATTAATCAAAGAGCAAGATACATAAAAAATAAAGAGCATGCAAATAATGACGTTTAATCTAACAATTAGTAAAAATAAAAACTAAGTTTAAAAGCAATCTAAGCTAAGCAAAGATAAAAAAGCGCACAAGACACACTTCCCCCAAATAGGGTGTTGTCGCCCGAAACTGGCACGCGAGTGCTAAAGCCCAAACTGCAGGCGCGCCGACCGAGTGACAACTCTCGAGAGAGAGGCCAATGTCACCACACCCCTCTCTCTTCGCTTCAGGCTGGCTCTTTTCAAGCTCTAGGGGGTTTCCCTAAGTTAGGATCTCTAAGGGAGGTCTAGCTGAGGGCAAGGTGATCTGAAGAGGCTGCCTTAGAGAAACATGGGTAGCAAAATAGGAAAGGATTGTACTTGATGGACAGGAAGGGAAGGGAGAGTCAGTCCTCAAGGGAAGGCCAGTGTCAATATCCGAAGGGTGAATGGATTCAAAAGGGGGCTCGAGGAGGCCTTGCGTTTCACAGAAAGGAAACTAAGCTAGTCCATTCCATAATCAAAGGCCAGGAGAATGGAAGTATAACTGACTACTATCCATTACTCCCAGACCTTTAAAAACATAACGACGACAAGCAACTTGGCAGCTGCAAATGCTTGCCCAATGTGCTAGATTATAGCCCTCTATGCTAAGTCTAGTCTACAACTTATGAAAAACAGACAAAGAACTATGACAGAGATGCCCAAGATATTCCAAAAAGCCCCAAAATGACCTTCACTTTATTCAACTCTGGGGAAAAATCCTCCCAGCCATTTTTCCATCCTCTACAATGAAATAGCCCTGCTCTTTATAGGCCATAAAAGGCTCTCCTAAAACAAAAACTAAAAATAAAAAGAGAAAAATGGAAAAAGGAGATCCACTTTTTTCTCTTATCTCATACATTACCAAACTTGACTTTATTAAAACTTTAAAGTAACTCCTTACTTTAACTAAAAGTGAAAACTCGACTTAGTTAAAACATATCTAGTGCTTCACTTGCCAAATCGGGACTCTAACTGTTCCTTCCAACAGAAATTGAATAATCAGCTGCCAGAAGATGTCAGGTGACAAGTGTTCCTCCACAAATGCCAAAAAATGACCAAATTGAGACCTGAAAATTCATTTAACAGCAAAAACGAGTAGTCTGCTGTCAATACGTATAGATTTTCTTATTGAAATCCGACTCTATTATGGGTGGAAACCGATTGATACGGGAACCCATGATTCATGAATTGGCTGCTAAATGCCAACCGTGATGGTGAAGGCATATAGAAAACAAAAACAAACCGGCCCCAGAGCTTTCCAAACTCCGCGTGGTCAAGGTTTTGAATGCTGATTTGAATGATTTGAACGCTGAAATCTGATGGACAGGTGCTGCATTGACAGCCAACATCCTTCATAAAATTTGCACTCCTCCATGACTCGGCGTCAATTTCCAGCCACTCGCAGATGCCAACACTAAGCCTGATCAAATCCACGACTTGGCAGAATTTGAACGCCGGAACTCCTAGCTGGCCATGAGAAACCCCCAAACGACTGCAAGTAAAACGTGGAATTCTATCTTGTATCGGCTGTCTGCAGGCACTTCTATTTCTGCATGATCGTTTGGCAGTGGATGAGAGATTTCTTCATGTGATCACAAACCCGTGATAAAGGCATAACGTGGACTCTGTCAAAGGGTGGGTAACTTTATTTATGGGACTGAGTACATAGCCCCTTCAGTGAAATTGCGAACTATATTCCGGCAACGATTAAATCCGTTAATCATCAAGTGAGCTCTTCTCCTCATTGACTCAAGTATTCCCTTGCTTTCTACAACAAACCTTTGATAGGATATATCAGTTGGTTTTGGTGGATTAACCATCAATCCTAGAAATATTTTCCCAGGCACATAGGACTTAGAGATATTGATGACACTTTGTATATCTCATCAACTGTCTTAGGGGGAATGTTTGTCATTTCAAGATATCCTCCACGCTACCCACACTCACCCCAGTATCATTTTGATACAGTATGATATGACACAAGTTGGACTTCTTTGCTAAAAGGTAAGCCCATGTCCATCAAAACCTTCTTTGCACTTACACAGGGGTGCTCATCCTAGTAAATATTTTGTTGATAAACCTCATCTGCTAACAATCCCAGATTCTCAACATAACAAAATTCAAGTAGTTCCTTAATATTTTCCCTGCTTAGGCACTGACCAGTTGGATTTCCTGGATTTATAATCACCATGGCTCGAACAGATATTCCTTTATGACGGACCTCCTAAACCGATTTCCTTACATCCTCAATGTTCAGACCCCAATTTGCACCCTCTTCTAGGTAGCATGGTACAAGAGAACTGCCGAGTAGGGAGATAGTTGCTGAGTAAAGGGGATACTGTGGAACTAGAACTAAAATCCCATCTTTTTCATCACCAATAATAGTGTTAAGAATCTGCATGACTCCTTTGCTAGCACCATCTGTGAGTAAAATAAGTTCTAGATCACTAGGATACCCATCGCGCCTTTCAATAAATTCAGCCACTTCCTTTCGGATCCCTGGAAGACCCCTTGAATCACTGTAGGCACCAAGACCACCTCTTGTCATTGCAAGATAATGCTTGGCTCTTGCTATCTTATCAGCTGGGAACATAATGCTCACATTAGGATCCTCCATAAACTCTCTGCACTGGTATGAAGAAAATCTTCAACTACAAGATATGCATCTGCTTCATCTTTTAAATCTGAATTTCCACCAGTTAAACGCTTCAAATTACAATAGCTTGTTTGTTTTTCCTGTGCTCGACTTACTAATAACATGCTTCCACACACCAATTGATCTACTTGAATCATAGGCAGCACTACCTCTGGAAGTTATATCTAGAAAAATTCCAAATACAACTTGTGAGTTTTCTGTGATGGGAGACTGGACCAGACACTCCCCGCTCCATTATGAGCTTTGTCAAAAAATATAGTGTTCACTGAAGAGTGATCTTTTCCTGATAGTACCTGCAGCTTTAGGCCATCATCACAATAAGGAAAATTCCCTGCAAGAATTAGTGATAACATAGGGGAAGTAGGAAAAACGTGGGAGTATTGACCCCACTAGCCTTTTTTATTAATGAATTTACAATGATTGAGATTTTAACCCTTGAAAAGAAAGCTAGAAAAATAAGGAAGCCTTAATGGCTTTTACAAAGGATGTAGTTTTTGGTTTGTGCTTGTCTTCTTAGTTTTTCAGTTTTTTCTTCAATTTCCTCGAGTCTTTGGACTTGTTTTCTTGGTTCACTTCTTCTTCGGTACCTGAAGAAGAAAGCCAAACACTCATGCACCCATTATTGTTAAAAAACAAAATTAATCTAGATGCAAAAAATAAAATTAATCTAAGTGCAAAACAAATCTTTTTAAATGTCAAATTTTAGTCTTTTTTGAGGTAAAACTAGATGTAAAAATTTACATGCAAAGGAAGGAACTGGAAGAGGGTAAAGTGGAGCAAAAAGGGGAGCAAAAGAAGGTTGCAAACAATAAGAAAAAGAGGGAAAAAGGGGGAGCAAACAACAGCAACAAAGGCTGCAAAAAAGTGAAGAAAGAGGCTGAAAAAATGCCAAAAAGTGGCTGCAAAAAGTACAAAAATAGCTGAAAATGATGAAGAAAGAGGGCAGCCAACGAAGAGAAAAGTTGGCTGCAAAAAATGGAGAAATGGGGCAGCCAAACAGATAGAAAGATGGCTGCAAAAAAGTAGAAAAAGTGGGCAGCCAACAAAGAGAAAAAGGGCTGCAAAACAGCAGAAAAAAGAAGGCTGAAAAAAGTGGAAAAATGAGTGAAAAAGGGGGCAACCAAACAATAAAAGAGAGGGTTGTAAAAGTGAGGAAGAATGGCTGAAACAAATGAAGAAATGGGGCAGCCAACAAAGGAGTAAAGTGGCTGCGAAAAATGAGGAAAAGAGGGCAGCGAAAAGGTAAGAAAAAGAACTAAAAAGATGTAAAACAAAGAGGGAAAAGAGAAGTAAAACAAAGAGGAAAAAGAGAGCAACAAAAGATAAAAAGGTGAAGAAAAAGAGGCAAAAGTAGAGAGTGTAAAGAAGAGGTAGATCTAGAAGAACGAGAAGACGAAGGACAGGTGGAACTTGTAACCAAAGAAGATTTTTAAATTTTGAATTTATGAAGGATAGAAAAGAGCCCCTTTTGGTTGTGTTTCTTGACTGGAATAGAAAAGCTTTGTATGTCCTGCACGGTGAAAGTGTTAGATAAAGAACTCTTGCTTCGTGAAGAGGTGGTTGAGCTTCAACCCCTTCTCCACCTTCGGTGATCCCTGAAACACAACTCTCAATCAACAAAACACAAGATCAAATGCCAGTATGCTTAATCAAGTAAATATCTGAAAAACAATGGTATAAGTAACTACTTCCTGTTCAATTCAGACATTCAATAGATTTTGCATAGATAAACAAATTAAGACGCTAAATGCCTACCCTACTGTGCTAGATTGATAGCCCTCCTAAGCTAGCAATGATCATATACTTTGCAAAAAAAAGAAAATAAGGTTTAAGAAAGATGTCACCTCACACAAGATGAAAATCAAGCACCAAGAACCTACGCATAGACCTCCAAAGTCACTTTTATTCCATTAAACAAATATGAGTTACAAATTGGGCAGAGTTCTCTTGCAAATTCCCCACATAAAAATGGGAACAAGAGACCCGCTTTTATAACAAAAGATACAAGCTAAAACCCTAAAGAGACTGAATCTTTGGCAATTGATTCGGAGTTGAACTGATGCCTGACTGAGTTGTAACTGAGTTGCGGAGTAATAAGGGGGAGTGAGGTGGCCTCAATCCTCCTCGGTCTTATCACCCGGCCAACCACAAGCATCCACAAGAGGTAATTTGCACACGAGGAAGAGAGGCACAAATCCTGAGGGAGAGTTAACTATTGCACTCCGATACAGACTCAAAGTTGATTGATGATGATTGGAATCTCCTCCGATATCTGTGTCGAGCTAATTAGCCCTTTATTAAATCCAATTTGTTCTTTTCTGGAGATATTTTGATATTTTAACATAGTTTTTTAACATAAACTTAAGTTGACATGGAACGCGAGGCTTAGGGGGACCCATGCCATGTCACCCCACAAATATTTTTTTAATTTTCACCTTTTTCAAACTTTGACCATGGTGCCAATTTGTCGAAACTTGACATTAAAATGCTCTTCTGATGCATCTTTAGCTGAATAATGCTCCACAGGGTGTTCCGTCTGCCCGACTGATGTGGAAAATGGTCCCCAAGGTAAAGTGGACGCTTTAGGTATGAAAAGGAGTGTCCCCAAATCAGAAATGGGCTCTGTATCTGACTTTTATTGCATTTTGAAATTTTTTAATTAAACCATTAAAAATAGCTTAAAAACGCAAAAAAAAAAATATTTCTCAGAAATTGACGAAAATCTAGGGGGTCCTAGTACATGTCCATACGACTTAATTTCAATGCCTAGCATGTTGAAAAACACTGACACGAAGGCTCTACTAACCTCCTAAGGCCAAAACACTAAGACGACTACCCCAACTTTTGGAGGTGTGAGTGAAAAACTCAAAAATTATTAGTCGTTTGTTCAACAACCAAAAATAACCGAGGGAAAAAACACTCTGGGCTAGTCGGCTTGATGCTTAAATCTGGGAAGCCGAGCCTTTTATAAAAAATTAAATGCTAGGACATTTTTTACAATTTCCCCAAGGGGATATGAACATGTGTTACAAAAAATTTCGAACAGACTCCCAAGAAAAGGCTGGCGGACTTTTGAACACTGATCATGAACAAGTGTACTTGTTCTACTTCGCCGACTTGCTCGAAAAAACCACCTAAGTACAACTTAGGTGGTAACAAGATCACCACTTTCCTTATAAATCAAAACTCACTTAAAACCATCCAAAGTTTTAATGTTTAGCATTTGAAAAGGGTCGCATGCTTAATGGGGTCCCATGCCATGTCACCTTCCCCACTTTTTAAATGATTTTTTACTTTTTCAAAAATTGACTTTGGTGCCAAAATGATGCATCTTTAGCATTAAAACGCCAAAACGATGCTCTGTTAGCTGAATAATGCTCCACGGGGTGTTCTAGCCGCCCGAAACATATGAAAAGTGACCTCTGGAGGAAAGAGGACGCTCTCAGTGTGAAAACGATCATCCCCACGCCAAAAACAGACACAGAGGCTCTAATAACCTCCTAAGTCCTAACCACCAAAACGACTACCCCAACTTTGGAGGAGTGACTGAAAAACTCAGAAATTATTAGTCGTTTGTTCAACAACCAATAATTACCAAGGAAAAAAACACTCTAGGTTAGTCGGCTTGATGCTCAAGTCTGGGAAGCCGAGCCTTTTATAAAAAATTGATCATGCTAGCACATTTTTTACAATTTCCCTAAGGGGGTATGAACATGTGTTACAAAAAAAATTTAACAAGCTCCCAGAAAAAGTCTGCCGAACTTCTGAACTATGATCATGAACAAGTGTGCTTGTTCAAACCTTGTCAGCTCACTTGAAAAATCCACCAAGTACAACTTAGGTGGTAACAAGTCCTACCACGCATCTCTTTCCCCTTTCGGGTAACTCGGGAAGTCGTCGTGTTACCTACTAGGTCATACCTGGTTGGTATTATCAAGTGAGTCGAGTGATAAGAACAAACACTTGTTCATTATTTAGAGTTCATAAGTCATTCAGCCTTCTTCTGGGAAAAAATTTTAAATTTTCTTGTATGACATGTTCATACCTCCTTGGAGTAGTTGTAATAAAATGTGCTAGCATGGTGGTGTATGTTGTTGTCCGCCGATTGCACACCAGCAGCAGAAATCTTCCGAAGGCTGTCTCCTCACTTGAAAAAGTGGGAGAGGTGTGACCTTGGGGGCAAGCACAGAGCTAGGTACTATCACCTACTCCTAGCTCCTCCGTTTAGGCTAACTCCTAACGAAGCCAAGGGGGGTAGTCCCTAACAAAGAGTTTTGTATGGCTCAATGTTTAAGTTAAGTTTTAAGATGTTTTGGATGCGGATGGGTGTTGTTTAGGAGTTACTTGTGATTAGAAATGATTAAGTTTATGAATGTGACACGTAAATCAGAGCAATCCACGTTGCTAGCAAGAGACTAAAAGATAAGCAAATATTCTAGACTTGTAACTTAAGCATTCAGATAAAATCAGCAAAAATTGACCATAGACAATTGATCAAGATAGAAGATTATTCAATTATAACCAAGGACCAGTGCCTTATGGAGTCAAATAAATGCGTGAAATAAAGTCTAGGAATTAAGCTAGTGAATATTAGGTTTTGCAAGTGCTCTTGGTAGATTTTAAGAATTTTAAAAAATGCTCTTGATTAGGTTGTCAACGAAGGTTTGTCAAAGCCGGTAGACTCTTCTAAGTTTCCTCCGTTTAACACATGTTGGGCCCGCCCAGTATCCCACGCTGATATTGTCAAGTGACCAGCTAGCCGGGAATCTAAGACAACGGGAGGTTCTGGCGCCTCTAATAGGAAGTACTTTGGAAGGATCCCTACAACGCCGATGCGTTGGTTAAGAGTGTTTAAGGGTTATTAAATTACTCTTGTAGGGTTTAAAGATCCAATGTCGTTTCTGGGTATTCCGATCTAGGATCGGTCAGAGCATACTCCGACAAGGAAGGAAGGGAGTTAATTAATTAAAGGGGTATGTGTGTTGAAGATTTTATTAAAACAATTAATTAGACTCTCTGACAGAGAGCTCTCTTGACATCGTCTTATGACAGTGGTTCAAGAGACTTAGCTAATCTATATGCAGCTAATGCAGGAATTGTGCAAACCTAGGATGCTCTCCGATAGAGAGTGCTCTTGACTTGTGTTTTTGCAAGTTCAAGAGTTTTAAATAATTAATTGATTAAACAAGCACAACAATTAAGATGAAAGTGGTTGATTAAACTCTCCGACAGAGAGCACTCTTGATCCACCTTATGGTGAGATTCAAGAGATTTTGGTTCTTTTTATAATTTGACAATTATATAACAAGATACCAAAATGCAATAATAAATCTAGCAATTAGTGTTTATGGTAAGAAACAACTAACAAATAACAAAAAATGGAAACTAAGACTAAGCAAAGAACTAAACTAATTGCTTAAAGGAAATTACACTAAAAAATCATGAAAAATGACACAACACCCTTCCCCCAAATAGGGGAAGTATAAAAGAAAGGAGACCTGCTCCCAGTAGCCCTTTTTATTAGTTTTTTACAATGATGATGTGTTCTTTGCTTGTTGGAAGAACAGGTAAAGAAAGGGATTGAGAGAAGAGGGAGAGAGTCTTTTTGTTCTTTTGCACTCCTTGCTTGCTTGTGGCCTTTGGGCTCTCCTTCACCTGCCTGAAACTAAGAGCTCTAGACATACACTTGTTATAGGATTAGTTGATAAAAAATAACTTGAAAATAAATCTACAAACTAGATAAAAACAACTACCCAAACTTACCGAAAAGAAGGGAGAGAAGAGGAAAGAGAAAGGCAAGGCAAGAGAGGGGGAAAGGGAGTGAAAAGAGGACAAAAGGCAAGTCAAAGAAGGCTGAAAACTAAGGGAGAAAGAGGGCTGCAAATGAGGGTGAAAAATGCTGAAAGTACAACCCAAAAGATGGCCCAAAAAGAGGATGGAAATGGGTTGCAAAAAGTGGAAAAAGGAGGCAAAAGAGGGCTGTGCAAAAGGGTAAAAAGTGGGAAAAAGTGGACAGCGAACTAAGGGAAGGAATGGCTGCAAAAAGACGGCCTAAAAGGCTGCAAAAAGTAAACAGAGTAGCCAACCGGGGCAAAGGCTAAGTGAATGAATGTTCACTTTAGCCAAAACGTGCCCTAATCACAAGGAAATAAAGATTTTATAAAAATTTGAGAGATGAATAATATGAAAGAAACACTCAAACCTGTGGTACTTTGATGGCGTTTGGATTCTTTTGGATCTTGAAAATTTGGAAGTTTCCTTGGCTTCGAGAGGAGAGGATGCACCTAAGCTCAAACTCCTGCTCGCTTCAATGAGATGACCTGCACAATTTCAACTCAATACTTGCAAACAATGGATTAGATCATGTATGCTTGGTAAATAAAAATATAAAGAGCATGTCATACAACTGAATAATCGATGCTACTTTAATTCATAGAAACAAAACCATAAAAGATCAAATTGTAACATCAAATGATCAATCTTACGTGCTTATAGAAGCCTTCTAAAGCATGAGCTATTAGCCAATCCTGAGCAATAAAAGACAAAAATTGAAACATTTCACCTCATTCGCCAATTGCTCATCCACATTCACACACCATGTATGCCTCCAAAGCCTTAAAATTTATTATACGGTTGCAAAAGCAACAAGCATTACAGTAATTCACTAGAGGTTCTTTGCATAAAGATCCATCTTGATAGAGCTGAAAGAGCCTCTAATTATACAATGGGAGAGTGCTAAAACCCTAAAACCAAATCTCATAACCTAGCCAGCCTGGCCACCTAACAAAGAAGCCAGACCTAAATTGGAGAACCAGGAGTGAGGGGAGGCTTCCACCCAGGCAAGGCACCCCCACTCCAACCCTTAACACTGAAATCAACCATCAGATGAAGCCACACGTGTGGAAGGCACAACCAGGAGAGAGAGGGGCGTGAGCTGTTGAAGGAGGCATTGTAATGTTGGTAAACCCACCTTTTAGGTCTGGAAGCAGCCTCTGCTAGGTTTGGGAAGCCTACCGATGGTGTAAGCTTCAGCCTTCACCTCGATCAAATCACCAGACCAATGAGTGCTCTCCATCTCATTCTTTAGCTGGAGATGACATGTCTGCTAACTGATAATAAATTAATTGCTCTCTTAATGATGATTGAAGCTGAGTTATGATAACTCCAATAATCATAAGTGCTCCATGAGATGTCATTTAGCCTTTTATTTTACTGAATTTGGATTAATTTGGAGAGTTTTAATTTTCTCCAAAATAATCATTTTTTAATAAAAATTCATTTTTTTACTCAAAACTGACTTTTTTGAGAAAAAAGGCATTATGTGTCTGATTGTTGATCTGAAAGTTGGCTCTGACTGGCTGGCTGATCAAGAATGATTTTTGGCTTAAGGTTAGAGCCTTCAATCACTGAATTCGGAGTCTGGATGACCGACTTACCACGAACGGGTTTTTTCCATTTAATTTATGGAAAAATTAACCCAAAAAACTTGGGAAAAGTAATTAAAAATTAAAAAATCAAAAAATAATTTTTTCCCCGTTCGAAAAAGATTTTTTCGAAATTTTTTATGTATCCAGATGACTTAGGACATGACCATGATCTACCTAAATAATGTCTAGTAGGTTTATAACACTCAGTTGGGCTCTAATAACCTCCCAAGGCCCAGAATTCAACATCGGGCATTCCAGCTTTAGAGGAAGCGGGAGAAAACCTCGTCAATTATACTCGGCTGAAGGAAAAGCATAATTGTCAGGGGCAAAAAACTCCCTGAAATACCTTATTTGAGATTCTATGTCTCAAGAGACCGAACCACTCAAAAAATACCCTACTAGCACATTTATTACAAACCTCGCGGGGTCATGGTCAAAATTATTAAAATAAAAAGTGGCTAGCCAATATTGGCTAGACATGCAGACGGATCAACTGATACACTAGAATCAGACTTTGAACAAGTCCGTCAACCGACGGCTCCTCAGGTAACCCAACTATGGTACAAAAAAGTTGGTAACATATGTAAAAGACTCGGTCTCCTAGACTTATTTATCAATCTGACTAGCCCAGAGTGTTTTTTTTCCCTAAAGAGTATTTGTTGTTGAACAAACAACTAATAATTTCTGAGTTTTTCACTCATACCTCCAAAGTTGGGGTGGTCCTCTTGGTATTTAGGCCTAGGGGGTTATTAGAGTCTATGTGTCAATGTTATAGACATGCTAGGCATTAATATTGAGTAATATGGACACGTTCTAGGTCCCCCTAGGTTTATTTTTAAGTTTTGGTAAATTTAAATTTTTCCCGTAAACTTAGGCTATTTCGTAAACTTAGGCTATTTTTTAATAGTTTAATTGGGAAAATTGAGATTGTAATAAAAGTGTGGTTAGGGATCAGTTTTGGACATGGGGATGCTCATTTTCGAACTCAGAGCACTCGTTTAACCCAAAAACCCATTTTTCATAAGTTTTGAGTGATAAATTTATCACTTAAGTCAAAAAATCTCCAAAATTCATTTTTATTAATTAAAAAATAGAAATAATTAATAAAATGGAGAAATATTCACAAATTCCTCAATCAGTGGATTTGCTCCGATTTGACTGAAATCAGTCTCATCGGCTCTCTTCAGTGAAGGCGAGTTGGACTAAGGCTATCAAGAGTGGTTTTCCAGTTGGAAAAGGGCACTGAAGGCTCACACAGACATGAGGGTTGCGCCCCCTTTCTCTCTCCTCTACATGTGTGGACTGATTGGTAGTTAGCTAAAGGCTGGGTCAGTTCACTGAAGGAGGTGTCAATCAGGTTTACAATTCCAGTCGAGTTAGACTCAATTCATCATCAGATCAAACTCAGTTGAACTCTCCATCAGCTACAGTCTTTCCTTCAGTCAGGCATGCACCCCTCTTAGCCATTCTGGCTAAAATAATGCACAACCTTCTCCATACCAAGCTAGTTAGAGTTGGACGAAGAGCTGGTGGCTATTGTAATACCGTTATTTTTCATTCATTTGCTGAATAAAGAAGCTTTGGAGGCTATACCGTGTAGTGCATGTGATTGTGTGGATTCCCAGCGTCATGCTGCTAATGTGGTAACTGCAAATTTTTTCCAATTTTGTGCTACTTTGTATTCTGGCTTCAAGGATTCAGTTGAATCAAGTAAGGTTGTAAACTTTGCAACTAAGATTACTTGCTCTTGTTTATTCATATTATGTATGCTCAAAAATCTAAGTTATATGCTTAAATAAGATTATTTTTGCATGATCTTTCCTTTTTGTTTCATACATATATATCCAGATCTCACGAGGTGTTGTGCAGGCTTTTGTGATCTAGTTGCAGGTTCCCGATTGGATGAGGTGTAGATCAAAATTGAAGCCATTCCTTATCCAATAAGGTCAAGATATTGTCCCTCGATGCTCCACAAAAGGGCCTCCTTTTAGCTTGTTTCATTCCAGCAACGAACCAACCTTCTCTCCTCTTCCTCTCTTTTTAAAATCAAATTTTCTTGTTTACTTTGTTTATGCGAGAGCTTCTAGTTTATCATATGCAAAATATCTCATTAGATTTCATACATAAGCATTCAAAAGGCTAGATCTCTTTTTTCAAAAGTTTTTCATAAGCATCATAGATCTAGCATAAAGAAATCAGTGTTTTTGCATGCCATTTTTAGAGAAATCTATAGCTTGCATGCAATAGTTGTTTCTTTCAAGGTTTAAAGTTATATCTAGCATAGAATTGCATATCGTATTGGCTTCCCAAAAGACAAGCCAAGATCCCAAGGAAAGCTTGCTTTCCTTAGTTCCTTTTTCCCCTTTTTTCATTATTTTAACTTAGTTTTTTTTGTGTAATTTTTGTGTGTTGTCCAAAGACACTTCCAAAGTGTTTTTGGGCATCTTTTACTAACATTAGCTTGATGGGTTTTATCAGGTCCATTAAAAAAGAGAAGGAAACTCTTCCCGAAAACACATTTTTCGGACATCCAGAGCTTCCAGGAGGCTCCCCCCTCGACCGGGCTCCTTTTCCTTGTATTTTGTAAACCTTTGGATCCCATATAACAAGGACAAAAGTGCATTTCCTCTAAGGCATTGTAACCGAGTAATAAAAATCAATTTCGAGTAGGCTCTTTCGAGCCCACTCCCCATCCCCCAAGGAGGAATCCTGCGTTTTGTGGTTTTTGCACTTTTTCACTTTTTCCTAGTTTAGTTGTGTATTGCAGCATTGTATACTTTGAATTCGCATTACATGCTTTCAATATTCACAAATTCAAAGTAATCATACTACTTACCCCACGACTTCCCGATTGACCTGAAAGAGAAAAGAGATGCGTGGTAAGACTAATTCGATAATCTGTGATTTTTTCTGTTTCTGTTATCTAAAATCAACCCCTCCTCGCTTTCTCTATTCAGGTCCATTTGGACCGAAAGAGATTCCTGGAGTTTTTTCTTTTCAACAAACAACACAAGTTAAAATCCTTAAAAATTATCAAGACTCCGTTGTGTATGCTCTGCATTGGTTGCAATTCGTCCGATCAGTCAGTTGCATCAAAAGCAGCGTGAATGACTAGAATAACTAGATCTCACAACTTTCAATAAACCTCCCCAGGCGAAAATCCAACGCCTCGATTTAAGCCGTAGCGGTGGTAAATTACCCAAAGGAAGCAGGAACAACTAGGCAGTGACCTCGAGGCACAAGTTAGACTACACCCTTGCGGTGTAGTGTTGAACATCGTCTTCGAGACTCCAACCAGCCTACATATTCCTTGCAGGTAGCCGTATCGGTTAAGGTTTTTGGACATACTCCCCGTACCCCCTGGGTATATCGGGAGTCCCCTTCCCCCCTAAGTAATCAACTCATCTCACATTAACTTAAAATTTGACCAAGAGCACTTGCAACATCATTTTCGCATTTCAACAACAATTTCATTTGTGGACTCCATTATTGGCACTGGTCTATTTTTTATATTATCATATGCTTCCGCATTCTTGCTTATCAAGTATTAATTTTTATGTTGTTGTGGTGTAATAAATCTTGCAAATATCTTGTGTTAAATTCATTTATCAAAACTCCTAAGTAACTTATTTCATCACCATAAAACACTAAAACCCTAAAATCCTTAGCAATTAATAGAGTCTACCCCCCTTGGCTTCGTTAAGAATTGGTCTAAACAAAGGAGTCAAGAACAAGGAGACAGCCTTGACTCGAGACTTTCCCCCAAGGACACATCGAGTGGCCTGAAGATTTATGCCACGTCCCCCAGGTGTGTGAAAGGTGGCAACATGTGGGATTAGTATTTATATTACTTTGAAGAACGAATGATATAACAAAAAGAATTTTTATCAAAGCATACTAATTTGCATAAAGAAACTAAACTAAAACAAGAAAATCATGAAAATTGACACCGACGCAAATACCCCCTAGGGGGATGGGAAGTGGACTTTGAAGAACCTACTCAGAAACTTTATTAAGCTCGGTTACAATGCTTGTTAGGAAATACCACTTGGTTCTTATAGAAGATGAACCCAAGGGCTTACAAAACTCTCAAAAAGTGATAGCGGAAGAATGGGACACTCCTGGGGAGCTCTGGATGGCCCGAATGTCAGTTTTCGAGTGGCACTTACTCCTCTTTTTGGACGGACCTACAAAAAACCCGAAAGATTTTATCAGTAGAAAGTTCCCAAACACACTTTGGAAGTGTCTTTGGACAACACACAGAAAAATGTAAAACACTGCTAAGTTAAAACTATCAAAAAGATGCAAAAATTAAGCAAGGTTTCGGCAGCCAATAACATTAAGCACTTAGATGCTTGATTTAAACTTTAATACTTCAAAGGAAAACTACTTTTAACGCAAGCTTTAGATTTACTATAAAGTACTTGCGAAATAGAGACCTCCTATGCCTAGATTTGCTCTTGAAAACGTAAAACTTTAAAGCACTTTAGATCTAAGCTTTAAGCACTTTCATACGAGATCTAAAGAAGATTTTAACTTTAAATGAGATAGATCTACATAAGCAAAGAAAGTAACCAAAGGGATAAATTGATTTAAATTGAAGGAGAGAGAGATAAGGAATGTTGGAAGCCTGGGAATATTTCGGTCGTGGGGTTGTTATCACCAAACTTGTAGTTTCCTCTATGAGGTAGATCCAGGATGGACGGTAGAGGGATAAGCAACTAAAGAGGTGGAACCAAGATAGCCTCGACTCCCAAATGGATGGTTGTCACACGAATCGAGGCAATCTTCACTTGATGTTGTCTTAGCCCAAGACAACAATGGGGGAGACCTGATCTACTACCGACAGGAGAGATCAAACCAAAACACCAGATCAAATCAAATGGAGTTGAAGTACGTAAGGTGTAAGGTGGAGTAAACCCTAGATATATGGATGAAGTCACAAGGTGAATTAGGGCTTGGATCAGGGGTTTATGAGATATGAAATTTGATCCAAGTTCAAAATACAAGTGACCTATAAGCTTACGTACTTCAACTCCATTTGATTTGATCTGGTGTTTTGGTTTGATCTCTCCTGTCGGGAGTAGATCTAGGTCTCCCCCATTGTTGTCTTGGGCTAAGATATCATCAAGTGAAGATTGCCTCAATTGGCGTGACAACCATCCATTTGGGAGTCGAGGCTATCTTGGTTCCACCTCTTTAGTTGCTTATCTCTCTACCGTCCATCCTGGATCTACCTCATAGAGGCAACTACAAGTTTGGTGATAACATTTTGGCGCCATTGCTGAGGAGGTAGAGGCTTACCTTGGTTAATCATATTTACCTTCGGTGTCTGTGAATGCGTTTATATTCTTATCATTCAAATCACATCCGGTTTAATTTCAGTGATTACATTTTATTTGCTTAATTTTTATAATCACTGCATGTGTTTCACTCACCTCTCCTACGACGTTATCCGTTGGTGAACACGGCAATTCGTTCACCTGTCAACTCCACTGAGAAGCGAACCCATCCCATAAATCATAATGATCGCGAATTTATTCATCCAATTTTCCAATGAAATCGAGGAAAATCCAACCAAGTTTAAAAGGCAGCTTTTATCTCGTCTAGACTTCTCTAAAATTTATGAGGCACCTCATCCTATGCCAAAAAGATATCGAGAAGGGTTGCCTCGTTTCTTTGGAAATTCCATCGAATCAATTGAAAGCCACTTGGATGCCTTTTGGTGTTATATAGAAGCATATGGTGCAGAGCATGAAGACGTCTATATGCGAGCGCTATGTGAATCCTTAGGAGGTGATGCAGATTTCTGGTTATATACGTTAGCACCAGTATCTATCACCAGATACGACATGTTCACTGATTTATTAAGAAAAGAATATGTAAAAGCATTGATAAACCCATTGATCCAAAATTCAAATAATGATTGTGTTGTTGAGGATCAATCTGATAAAGATGATCAGGATAACCATAATGAGATAACTAGCGATTTTCTTTATCAAATTGATTCCTCCTTTCCTGATCCAACAGTAGATTTTCCTTCGAATGACTTTTCAATGCAAGAGAATAATGATGAGCAAATGTCAACCCTTCAGGACTGTAACTTTGATATAGAAGTGGAACCTCTTATAATCGTGTCATCATTTCCTCATGAAGGCACAGATAAAGAGGGAGAACAAAATGATCGTCCATCCATAGTTGATTCGCTTAGACGTAAATCCATTGAAGATCCTTCTAGAACACAACTCCATAATCATTGCCTGGTTGATAATAATTTCGGTCAATATTCAAGCCATACAGATTTTAATTCAGATCTTGATCATATCCTTATAGAGGAAGAAAATGTTGAGAATAATATGACTTCTTTTGAAGATAAATCGCATGATAAGTATAATATGGTTGTATGTGAACATCCTTGTCCTAATGGTATGATAAAATTCCTTATCCAATCCTTAATCAAGATGTGTTGGTTCAATGTATGGATACTGACCTTGTTTAAAATCTTGCAATCATTCCTCGAATTCACAAGTGAAAACTTTTCTCTCTCATAAAATTCCGAGATTAATTATTCTGAGTCTTCTGTGAGAAAATTTTCAATCCACCCTCCCGTCCCAACATTTTGAGTCTTCTTGTATGGGCTTGTGTTCTAAGCAATCTTTTATCTTCGAAATATTCAGTCAAGAATCTAAACATGGTCACATAATTGGAGAAAATGTGCTTCATTTCTCTTCTCAGTCATCGTTGATGAATAATATTTTTCAATTTATAAATCTTTCTTACGGTTGGCTAGAGAAGCTATATAAGGATCACTTCCATTTTTTCTCCATTTTGGAACAACAAATGGGTGTAATTTCAATTTTAATTTCACTGCAGTTCAATACGTCCCCATTTGTTTTGTCTACTTTTTCGAGAGTTAACAGAATTGAATGTCGTAGTTGGGGAGAGGAGAAAACAAAAAAATGCCTAGAGTGGTTGAATCACGAGTCATATTGTCTACTTCCATCAAGAACGAACTCGTGCCACTTTTATGATCATATCAGTTTCTTGATAGATGAGGTTTGCAAAAATCATTCACAACCCTGGCATGACTTTATTCCATATGATATATGTCTTTCTCTCATCCTCATGCAGCAAGTCAAAATGGCTTCAATTTCTTGTCACATTACTTCCAAACTATCTCTGACTTGTTGTATCATTAACTGTAAGCAAAGACTAACTTATTTGTTCAGCAAGTGGTTGCATTGGATTTATGATTTTACTTAACACTTGTATGAATTGGTTAGAATAGGGTAGGTAGGACTTGAATAGGCCTCTTTTAGGAAGTAGTTTTTAGCTTTTTTAGTCTGCATCATTTGTCTTTCCCTGAAGCTTGTTTTTTTCCTGAGCATTTGTCTTTTTCCTACACAATAAAATTAAACTCTTTTTGAGTTAGTAGATTAGATTTACTTCCTACTTTTCAAGTTCATGCATTTCAGTTTTAGTACTTTATGTTATCCACAGAGTGTTCTGACAACCGATCTGTGAGTTTGGTATAGCTCTGGACATTTTGCAGATGGTTGGTGACATTTTTGTAGCAGTTGCAAAGCTGGAATGATGGATCAAGGATGCGAGTAGCAGAGTGTGAGGACCAGAGATTCTGAGGTTTTCAAGCACTCTGTTCAGCAGAGCACTTGTCCCAGCTAGAGCTAGATGTTATCACATATATAGTAGCCGAGCTACCATATTCTATTTTTTAGACTTCAGTACACTTTTTTAGCCAGTTCCCTTACATATGAGATGCTGAGATGAGCATCTATGATGGATCATTATTTGATGATGCACTATAGTACTCTCCCATGCCATGTTTGAGTCTCAAGACACTCAGATTTGAGGATTGATGTAGTCATTTAGCCAGTTTCAAAGCGGTCAGTAGTGCCCAGAGTTGCATCAGTGGTTTATCATTGGACAGATGTTGGTTCAGATTGATTGTTTACATGTATATGACTCAGCAGATATTATCTTGTGTTATGGTTATCATTAGTTTTATATTCATTCTTGTGACATGTCTTAGCATCTAGTGTCATGATCTGGCGGTCATATAAATATGTGGACTTGGATGTATTGATATTATGTATGCATGTACCTACTTAGACCTGGAATTTCTTGACCCATACTCATTGGTTTTACCCTCCTTAGGGAGAATAGAGGTGATCATTCCCATCATACTTTGGCTTGCTAGTGTTGGTTTCATTGTTCACTATCTCCACCCATCCATTTCCTTCCAGTTATGTTTTCAGCCCGACCTACTACTTGACTTGTGGCATGGAGGACCTTTCCCCACTAGAGCCTCTTTGTTGGACAAGCTTCCCTGTTTATTTGTGTCTCGGCTCTGAGTTGCCTAGGTTGTGTTGGCTAAACCTGAAGCAAATAGTGCTGCCATCAATACAATGTATCTGGAAATGAAATGAATATTTTATGAAAAATCCCATTCATGAAAAGCAGTGTTTTTAAACATACATGAATGCAAGGCAAGCCTAATGAAATTGGTTGTGAAGTATATTGAAATGAATACCTTAAAACATTCATGAAAAGTAGTGTTTTTAAACATACATGAATGCATGAAGCCTCAATAATAAAAATCCGTGTAATAAATGCATGGACCAAGGCTATGGAAATTCAAAGGCCCAAAAAAACAATGGTTCTTAAAAAGTTATATCTAAAGATTGTTAGCCTCACCTATATTTGATTTGGATTGTGAGCATTGGTCAAGGTGAATAAGGACCTCTGAACGTAACTTATCCATTTGTGAGACACTACCATCCCCTGTGTTGTTGGTTGCCCTGCATATGCTAGAGTGAGTATCCCCTTTCCATATCCAAAGTGTCACAGTGTCAAGTTGGTAGTCACCCTTTATCCTAACCATTTGATTTTTAGCCTTCACCCTGCACTAGCAAATTGATTACAACTATGAAGTGAGCATGGTCTTGAAAGTTTGGTTTGAGTTATAGTTAATTAATGAAACTCTATATTTGGTTGATAGATCGCCATTGAAATGATTGCTACTTGCTTCAGTTTTAGCCAACTCAACCTAGGCAACTCAGACCGAGACACAAATAAACAAGGAAGCTTGTCCAACAAAGAGGCTCTAGTGGGGAAAGGTCCTCCATGCCACAAGTCAAGTAGTAAGTCAAGTTGGAAACACAACTGGAAGGTAATGGATGAGCAGAGATAGTGAACCATGAAACAAACACTAGCAATCCAAAGTATGGTGGGAATGACTACCTCTATTCTCCCTAAGGAGAGTAAAACCAATGAGTATGGGTCAAGAACTTCTAGGTCTAAGTAGGGACATACATACATATTATCAATACATCCAAGTTCACATATTTATATGACCGCCGGATCATGACACTAGATGCTAGGACATGTCACAAGAATGAATATAAAAGCAATGATAACCATAACACAAAATAATATCTGTCGAGTCATATACATGTAAATAATCAATCTGAACCAACCTCTGTCCAATGATAAACTACTGATGCAACTCTGGGCACTACTGACTGCTCTGCAACTGGCTAAATGACTACATCAGTCCTCAAATCTGAGTGTTCTAAGACTCAGTCATGGCATGGGAGAGTATTATAGTCCATCATCAAATAATGATCCATCATAGATGCTCATCTCAGCATCTCATATGTAAGGGAACTGGCTGAAAAATGTACTAAAATCTGAAAAATAGAATATGGTAGCCCGACTACGATATATGTGATAACAGGAGTCTGCAAGTGGAAAGCAGAGGGACTATGCTCTTCAAAATTTGCTTGAAATATGGAGGAGTCAACCTAGAGCAACCATCCCTCAAGCTAGATGCCTGCATCAACTTAAAAATCTTTGCACAAGAAACGTTACAAGCAAAGGTGCTATCGCAAGTAGAAACTTGGAAGATTTTAACTTTAAACGAGATAGATCTAGATAACCAAGGAGAGTAACCAAAGGGATAAATTGATTTAAATTGAAGGAGAGAGAGAGAAGGAATGTTGGAATCCTAGGAATATTTGGGTCGTGGAGTCTGCAAGTGGAAATAGGAGGGACTATGCTCTTTAAAATTTGCTTCAAAGATGGAGAAGTCAACCTAGATCAACCATCCCTTCAATCTAGATACATGGATCAACTTAAAAATCTTTGCACAAGAAAGGTTACAAGCAAAGGTGTTGCCGGAAGAAGAAACTTGAAAAGCATGCAATTAAACAAAATGTACATGCGAGCTAAGAGATCTACAGCCATCAAACAATAAGAGCATGAATCAAATTAGAACAATCTCTTATCACACCGGAAGATAGCTCCCCTTGTAGGCCCACAACAAACCAAAAAAATGCACAACGTAAAGAAGCTAATACTAGTTACCTCATAAACCATGCAATACTCATCCACACACAATGATGCTCGACACAAGAGGTTTTCCTCCAAAGCTTTCGTTTATTCCATAAAATATTACAATATTACAAGTACACAGCTCAGCAGTGTTTCAGTCCTCTCTGACCATGAGAAACAATGAAACGGAAGCCCGCTTAAATAGCCAAATGAGAGAGGGGGGAGTGCTACCTACACTGAAGAGAGAGTTGAGTTTGATTGGGAGTTAACAGAGGGATGTACTAAGTAGAGTGGAGTAGAGTAGCTAAATCTAATTTCCTTTGCAAGCAAATTTGAAGCATATTCTTAACTTGTCATTTGAAAGTATTTTGCCTAAATTTGAAAGTTCAATCTTGCATCTAAGTGCACATTGTACTGGCTGCCCAAAAGGCAAGCCAAGAACCCAAGGAAGGTTTGCTTTCCTTGGTCATTTCTTTGCATTTTTTTATCATTTTTTAACTTAGAATTTTTTAGAAATTTTTTTAGATGTTCAAAGACACTCTTAAAGTGTTTTTGAGCATCTTTTGGGTTTAATAACTTGTAGGTTTCTACCAGGTCCGTCGAAAAAGAGAAGGGGGTGCTGCCCAAATTTGAGAGATTTAGGCCATTCAGGACTTTTTGGAGCTCTCCTTTCCAATATCGGTCAATATTTTACCTGTTGTAAGCCTATGGATCCCAGATAACAAGAACTAAAGAGGATTCCTTTTCAGGAATTATGTAACCGAGCATAATAAAATTTTGAGTAGGCTCTTCAGATCCCATTCCCCAACCCCCTAAGGGGGGATCTGTGTCGATGCCATTTTTCCATGGTTTTGCTTGTTTAGTTTAGTTTCTTTTGCAAAATAGTATACTTTGATCTGTGCATTCATTTATATCTTTATTTGATCAAGAGTAACACTAATACTAACCCCACGACGTCCTGAGTTACCCGAAAGGGGAAAGAGATGAGTGGTAGGCCTAATTAGAAAACCATTGTTTCTTTCAGTACGATAGTTTTATTTTTATTTCTCGTTTAAAATTTACCCATCCTTGCTTTCTCGATTGACGTTCGTTTGAACCGAAAGAGATTCTTGGAGGTTATTTTTTTTCCTTTTTTAACAAACAAACACAGTCTTTAAAATCTTTAAAATCGACAATACTCCATTGTGTATGCTCTGCACCACTGCGGTTCGACTGAACAGTTGACAGCATCAAAAGCAACATGGGCGACTAGTAATTAGTCCCACATTTGAATTAACCTCCCCAAGTGAAAATCCAATTCCTCGATTTAATCCGTTGCGGGGAAAGTTCACAGAGGAAGCGGGAAGAACTGGGTGGTAACCTCGGGACACCGTCAGACAACACTCTTGTTGGTGTAGTGTTGGACACGTCTCAGAAACTCCTATCCATCCCACATATTCTCCGCATGAAACCGCAACGGATAAGGGTTTTGGACATACTCCTCGTACCTTCAGGTATTTTGGAGTTCCCTTCCCCCTAATCTAATTCACTCATCTTCCACAATAATCAAAAACTGACCAAGAGCATTTGCAACACATTTCTCGGCACTACAACAACACTTTCTTATTTCCGACTCCATTTTTTAGCACTGGTACTATCATCATACAATCATTTGCTTTTGTATGCTTTATATATCATGTGTTAAGTGATTCTATATGATGTTGTGTTTAACAAATATCGTTGCAATATCCTGTTTCAGTATTTTCATCAAGCTCCTAAATAACTTACTCGATCATCAATCATCACACTAAGCCTTAATAGCCTTAGCAATTTTTAGGGTCCACCCCCTTGGCTTCGTTAGGAGTTGGCCAAAACAGGGGAGTCAAAATCAAGGTGATAGCCTTGACTCAAGACTTGCCCCCAAGGGCACATCGAGTGGCTTGAATATTTTTTCCACATTTCCCCCAAGGTGTGTGAAAGGTGACAACAAAACCCACTTATATTATGGGTCTAAATGATGTCATGGAGCCCTAATCTTTCACACGTAGTGAGAATCCCTTTCGTAGGTCTTTTCCTTGAAAATGACTTTGAAAATACCTTGAAGCTCTTACTCAAATGAAGCATTGCTTAAAGTAACCTTTACCTTGTTCGTGGTACTTATGATGCATAAGCATGTATGGATGTGGATTAGCAAGTAACCCAGAAGAAATATCCTTGCAAGTCGGCCTGTTAAAGAAACACTTATAAAATTATTTAACAAATATAAAACCATGTGAAGACACCACAATCCAAAAAAGGAATAAAAATAAAAAATTATAAATAAATAAATTGCAATAAAAATATTAAAGTATAACAGGTCGGCTAATAAAAATTCATGGAAAATCAATATAAATATATAGTGACACTTCATTAAAAATGTGAAAAGAGACAGGTCTGATTTTCGGATCTCACTAAGGAATTTTTTGGGTATCTAGGAAGGAAGGAGCAGCTCGTAGAAGGTAGAAACAGCTTGAGAAATTTTCGAGTTTATATAGCACTCAAGTATTTTATCTTTTTCTCTGATTTCGGGTGTAGAGTGACTGAGGCAGCAGGCGAGGGTGTAGAGTGACTGAGGCAGCAGCAGTCAAAGGAAAACAACTATGATTTTAGTGAATGACCAGGCTCTGATTTTTTTATACTGAGACAAGCAAAGATGGATGATGAAAAGTATCAATCCACATCTTAGTGAAAGGTTGTTTGGATTATGGTTTATTGAAGGACTGTTTGGAATGGCTTTTGAAGGTATAAACTAAGGAACATGGACTGTGTAAAGACTAGTTGACAAGGGTTGTTTAAGGACATTTGGAACAAACCCTATTAATCTAGTAATAAGTGCAAATTTGAAGAGTATTAGTATTGTGAAGAAGTGATCTGAGATCAGCTAATAATCTGTAATATATGGTTTAATTGGTTGACTAGGGAAATGAACCTACCACTGGTTTTTGGGGCAATCTCTCAAGCAAACAATGGCAAACTAAGGAGTGACAAAGAAAGCCATCAATGAAGATAATGTGAAGGAAGTGCATAGCCTCGTGAAGTACCCACAGCTACATTGAAGGAATCCTAGATAAAGCATCCAAAGTCATATATTGATTGACAATGATTGGAAGCAGTTGACAGTTGATGACAACTTGGCATTTGAAGAGTTGCAGTGGATAACAGTTTGCTTGTTAGTACACATAACAGTGACATCACATTGACTTGAACAACAAATAAAATCAACAATAACAATGATGACTTGACATGGTCTGTACATGACAATGACAAGTTGAATTGATTTGATAACAGCAGTACTATGACACTCAACAGAGAATGACTTGATAAGTGATAGATCGATGACAACGACATATAATAAACGATGATAACGAGATGACAGTAATGAGCAATTTGACAAGTGACATTGTTCTAACAGATCTTGTAGTTGCCCCGATAGATGAATCCAATATTGGATGGCAGAGGGGACAGGAAACCAAAGCCGCGACCCAGGCAAACCCTAACCCCCAAAAGATGGATGGTTGTCACGTCGATTAGGGATTCTTTCGCTTTATGCCACTGAATGCCCAAGTAACAATGGGGGAGACCTGATCTTATCCTGAAAGGACAGACCTACAGCTAATCACCAAATCAAGCTCAAAAAAGTGAATACGTAAGGTGAGAGCTGGAAACCCTAGATTTAAGGGATCAGCCACTATTCAAGGAATATTTGAGTACGAGTGTTTAAGGAATATGGAAATGTTACTCAAATCAATTAAATCAGTGACTTACAGAGTTTAAAACAGATCTAGGGTTTGTGTGCTTGATCAAATGATCAGACCCGAAACCTTGGGAGGATTTAATCAGAAATGTGGCAAATACCTAGACCGAGGTTGATATAATGAATTTAGGTCTTCAACACACCTACTTGGATGTAAGATTCAACAACAAAAGTACCCAAGTGAAACCGAAACAAGAAACAGGGGAGACTGGTTAGCAAACCAAACAGGGGCATTTTCTCTCAAACTGAAACCAGTGCTTGAAGATGGGAAGAGGAGCCCAAGCTTGACATTTCGGAGGGAGAGGAGGTTTTTCAATATGCCGAACAAAACCCAGATCACCAAATTCGCTAATTCCTGGTGAAAATTGGCCCGATGATTTTTCCTAATGCCAAATGAGGGTTTTTTAGTTATTGAAATGATGGGCAATGAAAGCAAAAAATAAAAGGAGAAATTACCTGTGAGACGTACCTGGATCTTGCAAATGACCTAAAAAATGATGAAGAATGTTGCTTCCTTGATCAAATGGAATTTCCCGAAGAGATTCGTGATGTTGTTATGCCTCAGTCAATTACCCAAGCGCCCTCTTCAACCTGCCCGATCAGAGAACAATCAAAAGATCAGACAAACGAACAAGATCTACGGAACACGGAAAGGACAAGAAGTAAAAATTCATAAGAAAGAAATAATCCCTGAACACCCAGGATCTGGAACGATGGTGGGTTCCCCCACAAAAACGCCCTCTCTCTCTCTCTTAGCCCGCCTCCTCAACCTGCAGATGAAGTGGGTAAAGAAAAAATGAAAGATATCTCCCGAAACAAGATCAGTACAGAAGAGAAACAATGTCAATCATCTGATCATCAAATCATTCACAAGATACACAAAGCGTAATCCCAGACAAATCATTTTTATTCAAATTTCGCTGCCAAAGCTCATGAATTACAATGGGGAATCACCTATCTTAAATAGTTTGAGAGAGACATAAACCCTAAATCACTTTTATATCCAACGGTTGAGATTAAAACATCATCAATGGTGGAGATCGCATATACATAGATCAATACATGGATCAAGTGACTAAGTCAAAGAGGGGGTGCACTTTGCTCTAGGACGCCTCTCTAAAGTGAAAGCCACATTATAATATAAGATGTGACATGATATTATTTAGGAGGGGGTCACTAGGGGCTTAATTCACCCTAGGCCCCTTTACAACTTCATAAGACATGATATAACAATGAAATACATCAATAGCCAAGTTGAGGGGGCACCCTTGGGAGGTTTTCCTCACTAGCTGAGCCAAGATAAAATAACCCGAACATCTGCTGACTGAAAACTGTCGGAGGACTGTCCGGTATGTTGAGACACATAATCTACCAAAATTCCAAGCCATTTCCTTGACCCAGGAGGCCAAATCGAATTTTTCAATGAATTATCTAGTTCATTTTGGCTAGTACAATCTCTAGAAAATGATAAATCCACCATAACTTTGTCCAGGGTGCAAACTAGGGAAAACTGACTGCTCTGGATGATCTGGAGACATAGAAGTATGTTATAAGTGACTATTCATACCCCTTGGAACACTACACTCCTCTAGGAGAACCAAATATACTGCCATCTGTAATAAAATTTGATCATTTGGCCAATAATTAAGTGATAATAATCACTTATCAGGAGAACCGAGGCAAACTCTCAAAAATGAAACCACAGTATTGGTCCTGGGCATGCCTGGAACAAATATAGACCATGTTGTATTTCGAGTCACTGCCTTGGGAACCGTGCTTGACATGGTCAACTGGGTTGACCAGGTCAAAGTACCCAAAATCAAGGTGAAATACTACATCAATATGATCATGTAAGCATCCAGGGTAAGAAATGTTCCAATGGTGTATATCAAAACCAAGCTTAAATCAATTATTCATAATCATGGTGACAAATAATAATAATAATAGTAATACGTACCTGTGCTTCTGAAGAATCTTAGAACTTTTTGGAAGCCTACGTGTTCATGCCATACTTACAAAGGGTAAACAATGTGCTATTGTTGGGTGAGGGTGGAAAATAAAGGTTGAGGCAAAGGGTAATGACTTTTGACCATTTTTTACTTCGTGATTTATCTTAATAATGACAAGTACACACAACCAAAGTGACATATGCATGATAGATAAACAATAGGGAATGGTGGTGTCTCACAGGTAGATGAGTTGATCTGAAAAGGGTCCATTCAACTTTAACAATCATGTTTACAACTCACATCCAAGCTAAAGATTAAGCTCCGTGAGGATCTTTTCTAGGACCCTTTAGTTTAGTACAAAAGAAACTGTAGTGAAGAGATCCTAGGGGGCACTTAGAATTAGTTGTCCCTTACTCCATATCACATCAAATCCTGTAGGATCCGTGAGGAATTAATCATTACATTTCAACAAGATGGCCAACGGTCTTTCGATTTGGAATTTGTTTATCCACTGCCTTATTTGGGCCTTTAACAATTTCACTTCATAGCCCTTTTTGATTTGTGTCTAAAAACACAGTTTGCAATTTTATTTGTAGGCTTTGCATTTCATAATATCTATGTTGCACAAGTCTCTGGAACGCGGGTACGTTGGATACGCGGACACGAGTATATGATACGGCTAGAAGCTTCGCCCAAATTTGCAGGAAACCTAGGGTTGGGAGTGACAATAATATATATTAATTTTTTAAAATATGTTTAAAAAAAATAAAGTTTAAAAGACATAATTGATTAATTTCATAGCTTAAACTATTTTATTCTCTTAATCCTCTAGTAGTGTCATGAAATTCATTCTTTTAAAATTTGCTCACTCTTCTAGGTCCATATTATACAAATCTCATTATACGAGTTTGTAAAGGCAGGTTGCATATATGTGTACAAAGCACCAATAGCTTCATAAACCATAATATTCAATATTTTTTTAATTCCTTGTTCCAACTCCATCTATATTATTGCTCCTACGAGTGCTTAGTCTTTGGGTGCCTCTGCAATTTTNTAATGTGAATGAACTTGATTGTTTTAAGTTCAACTAACAAACTTTCAAATTTTTTGGTATCTTGAGTTTGATATGGTTTATGATCCTAAATTACTATATCCTAAGTTGCCAGGAAACTTGGGTATGGGTACAGGGACGCCACTTTTTGAAAAAGGGTACTTGGGTACGTCGGGCATAATGTGTATATATATGTCATAGTCACATCATACATACATATAGATTTCTTCATAAATTATGAATCATGATTCATAATTATAGATTTGATGATTATTTGAACAGTGAACATTCAGATTACAAATTTGAAACTCAAAATTTGATTAATCATAGACTCCGTAGATATCAATTAGAAAACTGGAAGTTACATAAAATTTGATAAATTATTGTACTAGGCAACTGTGACAGAGAATCAAACTCAAACGTGAAAGAACACTTGAAATCTTATTTTAAACACCTATTTGTACTGCTGTTATAGGCAATAAAAATTTGAAAATTGTCAAATATATTCCTGCATTGATGCGAGTGTATTTCTCAATATTAAATACATTTGTATAATTTTTATGTGCACATTGGGTAGTCAAATTATGTTCCATGAGTACTGAACAAAAAACCGTAAAAATATTCATTGTAAATCAATGTAAAATCAATCTACTAGATTTGGACAATATTCAGTGGAATTTGAACAGTGTTGCAAAGTGGTTGACATAAGTCCTGAACCAGACTCCATACATAGTTAGCAAAAAATTAGTTCAGATTTGGTGGGGGGTCATTACATTTTCCCCAATGAATTGCATTTTATTGAGTCGGCCGTACCCAAACATGGGGTACAAAGTACCCAAACACAGGGTACGACGTAGCATTTTGCCTATAAGTACCCCTTTTTTTATAACGAAGTCTCGACTACGCAGACCCAGTATGGGGTACGACAGGGTACAGTAGGAGACGTACCCTACGAGTACCCAAATACCCGGTAAGTGTACCCTACCCCCGGGTACGGGTACACTGGCAACATAGACTATATCAATAAAAACCGGTCGGGGGTAGGGTTGCTCATATGACCTGCTGTGGCAAGGCTAGAAGGGTAGGCGACCCCACCGGGACGTCTCGGCCCTTGCTAAGTCACAAGTTTCTGGTATATCTGGCTTGCAGGCTGTTGGATATACCCTTGGGAGGTTGTTGTTCCCATGGTCAAAAAAAACATAGACTATATCAGTCAGTATGAATAATGTAAGCTAGCTATAATCATTTGAGATATGAATTAAAGTTGTTCAATATCTTAGTATTGTAAAAGATCCATTTGTATTCACTTAAGTACACTTGCAACATATATTTTGAGTGTGAATGGATCTAAACATTTAAGAGGTGTGGGCCCTCTTTACTTATATAACCTTGAAAATAAAAAAATGGCATTATTGATAGATTCAATTGAAATTGTTATTATTGGTGATTTCTTGACACAATAAACTTCAATCATTCAATTGATTTTCAACACTTTTCTTATGATTTTGGCCTCCACATGGTCGGGAGCTTGGAGAAGCTCCCTATTCGTTTGGGAGCTTCCAGAAGCTCCCAAACAAACACAAAAATTCTACAAGCTCCCAATAAAAAGGGAGCAGCAAAAGCAAGTTCTCAAAAAGCTCCCGAAAAGCTCCCAAGTTCCCAAAGAAGCTCCCATAAAAAAGGGGACGTTTCGTACCAGCTCCCAAGCTCCCAGGAGCGGGGAAACGCCGGGTACGGGTTGCCAAAATTCCAGGAGCGGTACCCGTGCAACTATGCATAATATATAGCATATAGCTCATAATACATGTAATGATGGTAGACATATTGCTTCAAGTTTTTGCTGACACCTTCTAGGGAAACTAGGGGGGAAATCCACAATCGAGACCAAACATCGACGACAACCAACCATAGAGGTCAGGCTTCAAAACCCAACTCGCCTAAGCTCAGGAACAAACACCAACGGGTTCTCCTGGCCCAGAAAGATCGAGGCTTCAACAAGTTTTGTTCCATAACTCAGAGCCGAGACACAAAACAACATGGGATCCATCATGCATAGAGGTCGAAATGGGGAAAGGATATTCAATCTCACAAGTCTCAAACAGTCTAAGTCACAAGACAAATTTTACAATGGATGAAACTGGATGGACGAGGAGAAGTGATACATGGAACCAACCTAGCACCAAGGTTTACTATTTGTACAAGCACAGCATGAGAAACAGTCTTCACATCAAGTCCCTTGATTAGTCATAACATAGGTTAAAGCAATAGTAGATATAGGCACAGGTCTCCATAATCATCCTAATATGACAAGCATAGGTGTTTTACATACATCATAGAGCAAAAATCAAACCAAAGAAGCGTATACCTGATCTCACCATATATATCTGTCTCCAACTGATGAGCCCCTGCATAACTGTGTGTACCAACTCTGATCTGCTGCTCTGCTACATTGAACTAGATCATCACTGAAATCATCTCAATGGACTCCTGAATCTCAATCCTGGCAAGGAAAATCTGATAAACAAGGCTTTGGAATGGCTAAAGTTGTACAGATCCATGCTAATACCCCATGTGAAAAATAACCTAGAATAGAATGAGAGACAACTCTGTATGTTGCATCAAGGTTTCCCAGCTGCAAAATGTATATGTGATAACAGACATGACATAGTTGATTGAGTGGCAAAAGCATGTGATCGAAAGCAAGTCGGCTCTTGCACACATTCTTAGTTGGAGCTAAGAAAACCAAACTAGGTCTTGGCATAGGAGTTGGTTCTCTTCAGTCAGTTGGTGCTAGTGTAATCAAAAGATTGAAGTCTTCATTGTAATTCATATCCAATTATAAATAAATCTTACTATATTTGTCTTGTAATGTATTTCTATGATCTATGATTGATGACATGCTTAGTTGATGTATAGCTTAATGTGAATGAATGAACACTGCTTAGATTTTGAAGTGAAAATAGTTAAAAGTCCTAGCACATTGATTCACCCCCCCTCTCAGTGTGGCATTGTGTCCAACAAAATGATGTTATATGGTATTATGGTTATTTCGTGTTTTTATGCTTTCCATAACTAATTCAACATTCTACATGCATTTGTTGACATATATGCATCAAAATATGTATATATATATATAAACACTTCTGAAACGCTTCCAAACAGGAAGCTTTTGAAAATTTCTGTTTTCGCTACCGCTTCCACTTCTTGCTTTCGCTTCCACTCCCAAGTAACACAGGGCGAATTTTCCAAGTGTAGAATAGATTGAGTGAAAGGGGAGCGAATTTGAGTTATCTGAGGTTGATTAAGAGTGCCCAAACCTGATTGGGGTTGATTCCCACCTAAAAAAATGCCCCACTCCAATGTTGCACCTCCCACTCAAAAAAAGAAGCCCTCCTTTGGATGAATTCTCCCTCTTCTAATAAATATCTTCAATCCCATAAATCTCATGCCGAATTAAGTGCTTTGCTCCTTTCTTAACTCGCCTTGAACTCCAGACTAGATTTCCACCACTCCTGATGACTGAAACATGTCCCAGACATGTTCCTTGAATCATGGGGTTTGTGATTTTTCCCAATTATTATGTCTTTTTTGGCCTTTCAGAGAGAAAACTAATTTAAGTGTTAAAAATCACTCAAATACTCTCAAAAGTGGGTTTGGGGGTATAGTGGATGCGCTAAGTAACGAGCACCCCCATGGAAAATTTGGCCCATGTTATCACGTATATAGTAGTCGGGCTACCATATTCTATTTTTCAAATTCAGTACATTTTTCAGCCAGCTCCCCTACATATGAGATGCTGAGATGAGCATTTATGATGGATCATTATTTGTTTGATGAACTATAGTACTCTCCCATGCCAGGACCGAGTCTCAGGACACTCAGATCTGAGGACTGATGTAGCCATTTAGTCATGTGCAGAGCAGTTAGCAGTGCCCAGATTTGCATTAGTGCTTTCTCATTGGATAGATGTTGGTTCAGATGGATTATTTGCATGATTATGACTCGTCTTATATTATATTGTGTTATGGTTATCATTGCTCTTATACTCATTTTTGTGACGTGTTAGCATTTAGTGTCATGATCTGGCGGTCATATAAATATAGGGACTTCGATGTATCTATATTATGTATTGATGTCCCTACTCAAAACTGGAAGTTCTTGATCTATACTCATTGGTTTTACCCTCCTTAGGGAGAATAGAGGTAGTCATTCCCACCATACTTCGGCTTGCTAGTGTTGGTTTCATTATTCATCGTCTTCACCCATCCATTACCTTCCAGTTGTGTTTTAGCCCGACTTACTATTTGACTTGTGGCATGGAGGACCTTTCCCCACTAGAGCCTTTGTTGGACAAGCCTCCTTGTTTTTTTGTGTCTCGGCTCTGAGTTGCCTAGGTTGTGTTTGCTTAACTGAAACAAGTAGCGCTGCCATTGATACAATGAATTTGGAAATGAAATGAATATCTTATAAAAAAGCCTATCAATGAAAAGTAGTGTTTTTAAACATACGTGAATGCAAGCAAGGCTAGCTTAATGAAATTGGCTCTGAAAAATATTGCAATGAAATATCTTAAACATTCATGAAAAGTAGTGTTTTTCAACATACATGAATGCATAAAGCCTAAATGATAAAAGTCCGTATAAAAAATACGTGGACAAAGGCTATAGAAAATCAAAGGCCCAAAAAAAAGCAACGGTTCCTAAAAGTTATATCTAAAGATTGCTGGCCTTACTTGTATTGAGTTGGATTGTGAGCATTTGTCAAGGTGAGTAGGCACCTCTGAAGTAGTTCACCCATTTGTGAGGCACTGCCATCCCCTTTGTTTTTGTTTCTCCGACATATGGCTATAGTGAGTATTCCCTTTCCATATCCAAAGTGTCATAGTGTTGAGTTGGTGGTCATCCTTTGTCCTAGCTTTGTAAATTTTAGCCTTCACCCTTCACTAGCAAATTGACTACAACTATGAAGTGAGTATAGTCTTGAAAGTCTGGTCTGAGTTAATAATAAATAAAACCCTATATATGTATTTGGTTGATGTACCACCAGTGAGGTGATTGCTACTTGCTATTATTGTTACTTAAATTATTTGTAAAGCATGTCTTAGCCTTTTAACACTTGCAGCAGATGGATGTCAGTCTCAGTTATATTATTGGTATCTGGTCATTTACATGTTATTATTTTGTCTATTGAATATTGTAAATGATCAGGCAGAGACCTGGAGAGGGTATGAGTATATACCTTAAGATGGATTTGGACTTTCCAAGTCCAGTGAGACAACTTGTTTTCAATTCCGGGCACTTATAGTGATGATCAAGCTCATTTTACTCTTCTGGTGCAGTTTTGCTTCACTAGATGGCATATCTGAGTAGGGAGATGATTTTGTTGGATCAGCTTGGGCGTTTTTGCAGGGGCTCCTCAACTCGCTTGGATTGGCTTCACTTGTATCAAGGGGTTTTCATTAGTGTCATTGCGATCTATAATTTCTTGTTATTTTTCTATAGCATCTTTATTTTTTCTCATGATGCAGCAAATCTGATATGGTCGACGTTTGTTGTGCAGGAGAGAGGGCACATTGATTTCTTGAAGCAAAACGTTGGACATAGAACTCGCTTAAAGCTTCTCAAATTGATCGGGATAGCAGGGATCATCATCATCAAGGCATCTACAAGGTTTTCCAGGTAAGATTTATAGGTTAGTGATCTTCTTCCAGATCTCAATCCATTGGCACATGTATTTCCATTTTTACCTTAGAAAACCCATAATAATAAAAAACCAAAACTATTAAAAATCAGACCACTTGATCTCGAGGGAAACCATTTCTGGGTTTCATAGATCGGGTCTTGCCCTACAGGAATCTCCCTCAACGCTGAGCTAGAAGTTGTTGGTTTGCCCTAGATCTGAAAAACTAACTTCCCAGCCCTAACGCTATCCTCCATGCTGACAGTTCCTCCTGTGATCTGACTTTTTACGGTAAACTGCTTTCGTGGGTTTGTAGATCGGGACAATTCCCAGGTGGGTCTCCTCCAACGCTGGGAAGATAGTGACTCCATTGCCCTACATCTGACAAGCACTAATCTCCAACCCTAGCGCTAACCCCTCTTTGGCCTCTTTTTACTGTGTTCTGACTTTTTCCTGGTGACTCGGGTACTTTGACAGTGTCATATCTTCTTTCGAGTCTATCCATCGGTACTAGATAGCCCCAATCATGTCCTTGCCCTCCCAACATTGGTCACGTTTCCCAAGGCAACAGATATATTCACCTATTGCCGGTACCTCAACCCCAGATCTAGTATTTACCTCATAAGTCACATGTGTACCAACTTGGCTTGAACCTCATACTTCCTAAAGCTCTAGTCCAACGCCTTGGTTCACCTAGTGACGTCATCCATAGATCTAGGGTTACCACTACCTTACACCTTACGTACCTCAAGTCCATTTGATATGATCTGGTGTCTAGGTTTGATCTCTCCTATCGGGAGTAGATCTGGGTCTCCCCCTTTGTTGTCTTGGGCTAAAAGATAACATAAAGCGAACACTGCCTCGATTGGCATGACAACCATCCATTTGGGAGTCGAGGCAATCTTGGTTCCACCTCCTTAGTTGCTTGTCCCTCTACCATCCATCCTAGATCCACCTCACATAGGCAACAACAAGGTTGGTGATAACAGCTCCCTAGCCACATTTTTATGACATTTTACATTTTTACATTTAACTTATTAAAAAATTGATTCGTTTTACAAGAGGAAAAAAAATATTCTCAGAAATTAAAAAAAAAACTTTGGGGGACCTAGTGCATGTTCATATGACTAAAAAAAGATGACTAGTATGGTAATATACAGACACTTAGACTTTAATAACCTCCTAAGTCCTGACAACCAAGGCGAATACTCCATCTTTACAGGTTTGAGTAAAAAACTCGAAAATTATGTCGCTGACAACCAACATAAAAAGAACAAGGAAAAAACACTTTAGGGTACTGTTGTCCGCCGATTGCACACCAGCAGCAGAAATCTTCCAAAAGCTGTCTCCTCACTTGAAAAAGTGGGAGAGGTGTGACCTTGGGGGCAAGCACAGAGCTAGGTACTGTCACCTACTCCTAGCTCCTCCTTTTAGGCTAACTCCTAACGAAGCCAAGGGGGGTAGTCCCTAACAAAGAGTTTTGTATGGCTCAATGTTTAAGTTAAGTTTTAATATGTTTTGGATGCGGATGGGTGTTGTTTAGGAGTTACTTGTGATTAGAAATTATTAAGTTTATGAATGTAACACGTAAATCAGAGCAATCCACGTTGCTAGCAAGAGACTGAAAGATAAGCAAATATTTCAGACTTGTAACTTAAGCATTCAGATATAATCAGCAAAAATAGACCATAGACAGTTGATCAAGATAAAATATTACTCAATTGTAACCAAGGACCAGTGCCTTATGGAGTCAAATAAATGCGTGAAATAAAGTCCAGGAATTAAGCTAGTGAATATTAGGTTTTGCAAGTGCTCATGGTAGATTTTAAGAATTTTAAAAAATGCTCTTGATTAGGGTGTCAACGAAGGTTTGTCAAAGCCGAGAGACTCTTCTAAGTTTCATCCGTTTAAGACATGTCAGGCCCGCCCAGTATCCCAGGCTGATATTGTCAAGTGACCAGCTAGCCGGGAATCTAAGACAGCGGGAGGTTCCAACGCCTCTAATAGGAAGTACTTTGGAAGGATCCCTACAACGCCGGTGCGTTGGTTAAGGGTGTTTAAGGGTTATTAAATTACTCTTGTAGGGTTTAAAGATCCAATGCCGTTTCTGGGTATTCCGATCTAGGATCGGTCAAAGCATACTCCGGCAAGGAGGGAAGACAGTTAATTAATTAAAGGGGTATGTGTGTTGAAGATTTTATTAAAACAATTAATTAGAATCTCCGACAGAGAGCACTCTTGACCCCGTCTTATGACAGTGGTTCAAGAGACTTAGCTAATCTATATGCAGCTAATGCAGGGATTGTGCAAACCTAGGATGCTCTCCGATAGAGAGTGCTCTTGACTTGTGTTTTTGCATGTTCAAGAGTCTTAAATAATTAATTGATTAAACAAGCACAACAATTAAGATGAAAGTGGTTGATTAAACTCTCCGACAGAGAGCACTCTTTATCCACCTTACGGTGAGATTCAAGAGATTTTGGTTCTTTTTATGATTTGACAATTATATAACAAGATACCAAAATGCAATAATAAATCTAGCAATTAGTGTTTATGCTAAGGAACAACTAGCAATTAGCAAAAAATGGAAACTAAGACTAAGCAAAGAACTAAACTAATTGCTTAAAGGAAACTACACTAAAAAATCATGAAAAATGACACAACACCCTTCCCCCAAATAGGGGAAGTATAAAAGAAAGGAGACTTGCTCCCAGTAGCCCTTTTTATTAGTTTTTTACAATGATGATGTGTTCTTTGCTTCTTGGAAGAACAAGTAAAGAAGGGGATTGAGAGAAGAGGGAGAGAGTCTTTTTGTTCTTTTGCACTCCTTGCTTGCTTGTGGCCTTTGGGCTCTCCTTCACCTGCTTGAAACTAAGAGCTCTAGACATACACTTGTTATAGGATTAGTTGATAAAAAATAACTTGAAAATATATCTACAAACTAGATAAAAACAACTACCCAAACTTATCGAAAAGAAGGGAGAGAAGAGGAAAGAGAAAGGCAAGGCAAGAGAGGGGGAAAGGGAGTGAAAAGAGGACAAAAGACAAGTTAAAGAAGGTCGGAAACTAAGGGAGAAAGAGGGTTGCAAATCAGAGAAATAAGGTTGCAAATGAGGGTGAAAAAGGCTGAAAGTACAGCCCAAAAAGAGGATGGAAAGGGGCTGCAAAAAGTGGAAAAAGAATGCAAAAGAGAGCTATCCAAAAGGGTAAAAAGTGGGGAAAAGTGGACAGTGAACTAAGGGAAGGAATGGCTGCAAAAAGAAGGCCTAAAAGGCTGCAAAAAGTAAACAAGGTAGCCAACGGTCAACCGGGGCAAAGGCTAAGTGAATGAATGTTCACTTTAGCCAAAACGTGCCCTAATCCCAAGGAAATAAAGATTTTATAAAAATTTGAGACATGAATAATATGAAAGAAACACTCAAACCTGTGGTACTTTGATGGCGTTTGGATTCTTTTGGATCTTGAAAATTTGTAAGTTTCCTTGGCTTCGAGAGGAGAGGATGCACTGAGCTCAAACTCCTACTCGCTTCAATGAGATGACCTGCACAATTTCAACTCAATACTTGCAAACAATGGATTAGATCATGTATGTTTGGTAAATAAAAATATAAAGAGCATGTCATACAAGTGAATAATCGATGCTACTTTAATTTATAGAAACAAAACCATAAAAGATCAAATTGTAACATCAAATGATCAATCTTACGTGCTTATAGAATCCTTCTAAAGCATGAGCTATTATCCAATCCTAAGCAATAAAAGACAAAATTGAAACATTTCACCTCATTCGCCAATTGTCCATCCACATTCACACACCATGTATGCCTCCAAAGCCTTAAAATTTATTATACGGTTGCAAAAGCAACAAGCATTACAGTAATTCACCAGAGGTTCTTTGCATAAAGATCCATCCGAATAGAGCTAAAGGAGCCTCTATTTGTACAATGAGAGAGTGCTAAAACCCTAAAACCAATCCTCATAACCTAACCAGCCTGGCCACCTAAACAAAAGAGCCAGACCTAAATCAGAGAACCGGGAGTGAGGGGAGGCCTCCACCCAGGCAAGGCGCCCCCACTCCAACCCTGAACCATCAAATCCAGCCACAGATGAAGCCACACGTGTGGGAGGCGCAAGCTGGAGAGAGAGGGGGGTGAGTTGTTGAAGGAGCTATCTGAAATGTTGGTAAACCACCTTTTAGGTCTGGAAGGAGCCTCAGCTAGGTTTGGGAAGCCTACTGATGGTGTAAGCTTCAGTCTTCACCTCGATCAAATCACCGGACTAATGAGTGCTCTCCATCTTATTCTTTAGCTAAAGATGACATGTATGCTAACTGATAATAAATTAATTGCTCTCTTAATGATTACTGAAGCTGAGTTATGATAACTCCAATCATCATAAGTGCTCCATGAGATGTCATTTAGCCTTTTATTTTACTGAATTTGGATTAATTTGGAGAGTTTTAATTTTCTCCAAAATAATCATTTTTTAATAAAAATTCATTTTTTACTCAAAACTGAATTTTTTGAGAAAAAAGGCATTATGTGTCCGATTGTTGATCTGAAAGTTGGTTCTAACCGGCTGGCTAATCAAGAATGATTTTTGGCTTAAGGTTAGAGCCTTCAATCACTGAATTCGGAGTCCGGATGACCGACTTACCACGAACGGGTTTTTTCCATTTAATTTATGGAAAAATTAACCCAAAAAACTTAGGAAAAGTAATTAAAAATTAAAAAATTAAAAAATAATTTTTTCCCCGTTTGAAAAAGATTTTTTCGAAAATTTTTTATGTGTCCAGATGACCTAGGACATGACCATGATCTACCTAAATAATGTCTACTAGGTTTATAACACTCAGTTGGGCTCTAATAACCCCCCAAGGCCCAGAATTCAACATCAGGCATTCCAGCTTTGGAGGAAGCGGGAGAAAACCTCGTCAATTATACTCGGCTGAAGGCAAAGCATAATTGTCAAGGGAAAAAAACTCCCTGGAATACCTTATTTGAGATTCTACGTCTCAGGAGACCGAACCACTTAAAAAATACCCTACTAGCACATTTATTACAAACCCCGCGGGGCCATGGTCAAAATTATTAAAATAAAAAAGTGGCTAGCCAATATTGACTAGACATGCAGACGGATCAACTGATACACTGGAATCAGACTTTGAACAAGTCTGTCAACCGACGGCTCCTCAGGTAACCCAACTATGGTACAAAAAGTTGGTAACAGGTACTGCATTGATAGCTAAGTCTAAGTTGGACATGTATTTTACAAAAATTCATCATGCTACGTCAACTTATTACAATTTCCCACAAGGTATGAACATGCAAAAAATTAAGAAGGGGCCAACATTGGCCCTGAAAAGATTTCTGAACTTCTGAGCACCAATAATAAACAAGGGACTTGTTCACAACTTCGGTGGCTCATTGAAAATAAAACTAAGTACAACTTAGTGGATAATAAGCTCTAGTAATCCTATCCTAGGGAAGCCTCCCTTGAGTTGGAGAAGAGCCAACCTAAAGAGCAGAAGAGGGTTTGGTGTGGTGACATTGGCCTCCCTCTATGTTACACCAAGACCATACTTAGATATTTAGGACTTTATCTTTAGGGTGTGAGTTTGAGTGATAATAGGTCCTGCAATGTGAGAAGTGTAAAGGCACACGAAAATCATTGATATAAATGGCACCCATCTCAAAAGGAAAACCTTATTACACATACAAAATTCATATTTAGCTGCAAATTAAATATCTAAAGGTTGAATAAAATCCCTATTTAGCTGCAAATTAAATATCTAAAGGTTGAATAAAATTCATATATACTGACATACTGTATATTTAGTTGAATTAATCGATTAACAAATTATTGCACCAACTATCAAGGGAATTGGTTTTTCCCTTGGAAATTGTCAAAATAATCATACTTACATCTCCTTGAAACGATATAAGTATTGCTCCAAATCCAGGTAGCTCTTCTTTTAAAGGTTTGAACACCAACTTTAATGTGCCATTCAAGTGTATATCAGTGATCTGAACAAATTTTCAAAGTATTTATTCAGAATATGTTCCTTAGTGGAAAGAAAAAAAACACAACAATGTGTATTTCAAAATGAAAATTCTACTATGAATTAGAAACACTAAAACATATCAATTATATGAAAGGCATACTTTTAGAGTAAAGTCTGGTCCATTGGTTTTCACATCAATTACAACATCTTCCTTCTCAGTTTGGAAATCAAATATAGCCTCTAAAATCACCTCATCGTCACCACATTCCAAGGCTTTTATACCTATTCAGATCCAAATATTTAGATAAGTGTCCCAAGAATCTGTTAAACCAGTATGAAATCTCAGAGCTTTATCCTTGCCAATTTTATTGTTTCAAGATACAAATCTTGCAATCCTATCATTTTGAACTTTTATTTCTCATAGAAAAAATGTTCAAATTGAAATGACAAGAATAAATCTCGTACGAGCTCAAACTTACCTCCAAATTTAGGACTCTTCACCCCCAGCCAAAGAGACTTAATTGACAAACCTTCAACAAGACCTGTTTTGTAATCATCCAAAAGAACTTGAAGTTGTTCCTTTATTAGACCCGAAGTTGCCTACATAAATATTAAAAAAATTGATGAGAATGTATAAAACAGAATATGAAAACATACAAATATAACTTTCTGGTATCACCATGTTATTTTTTTATTAAGTTGAAGTAGACATTATTTTTATTTAATGCAAAAACCATGTGACTAGCTAGATTTTCAATAGATGTTGAGTTCATATTCTATGATAGGGTGTGTAAATTGCCTAGTGATAACTTACGTGATGTGATTTTGGATATAAGCTTTGTTGCCGCCCAAACCCGTACTTTAAGTGGTCAACCCTAAAACACAAGTGCAACCTTAGGGAAACCAAGAGGGGTTTTGCATTGTCACCACAACACCCTCTCTCAGTTTAGGCTGGCTCTCCTCTACCACAGGGGGGTATTATTTAATGTGTGAACAAGAATCTAAACTTAATATCTTTGACTCTCACCTTGTAATTCTAAGCTTACATGACAGGGTAATGTGGCATACATGACTTATTATTTTATAACGACAATGATGTGGCAGACATGGCTTATTATTTTATAATTTCCTTAGGAGACCCAATTTTAGCCAAATTTCCTCTAATGAGGTATTAAAAATAAAAAATGTCCTAGAAACTGGGGAGAATAAACATATTCCTTAGTTTCATATGGCATTTCCACAAAAATATTGATGGACAATCTAATGCAAGTCATTGTCATGTATGAATCATAATCATAACTAACTTTTCCCCAACAAGTTTAGACATCGTGTTAATTTAGTTCAACAATATAGAACTCATCATCCGCATTAGTCTTTTTTATTACACTATATCATGTATTTTATATCAAATGAATTAATACTAATCCTAACAAAGGTTGAACAATTTAGGCCAACTTGCTACTCAAATCTTATTCCATAGATTCAATTGGCATCATTTTAGTCAAGTTTCAAATTAGTGTGCATATAAACATATCTCAACATGTGCTAGTGCATCTAGATTTTCAAAAACACATGAATAAGCATCTACAAAAATAATAAATTAATGCTCTTACCTTTCCAAGGAAGGGCCAAACTTCTCCAATCTCCTTATTTAGCCATTCAAGCTAAAACAAGACATAATGATTTCTCTTAGAAGACAAAAATTAGAATAGCATATGCTGTCCAAAGTGATTGAAATAAAAAAAATTAAAACAAATGCTTGTACAAATTGTTTTAGAATAGCATATGCTGTCCAAAGTAATTGGAATTCAAAAAAAAATGTATAAATTGTTCTATGCTTTAGCAAGATGAGTTTATATTAAGTCATAATAACTATTGATAAAAAAACATTGTGTAAAATAAGATAAATTATTTGTTAAAATTTTGTATCCTTGAGGATTAGTACAGACTCTAAGTAACCTTGGCTTGCATCACACTTATAGGTAGACTAGTAAATTAAATTTTAATAATAAGATGACCAGTATTAAAGTTTGAATTGCAACCCTCCTCAAAAACCCTTTATGATTACTACAGATTCAAACTTAGTTCTAAACCCTGGCATAGAATTTAGGCAACCCTTCTAGTTGCATAAAGAAAACATATCCTTTGGCAGTTTGGTGTATATGTAATATGGTTGGAAGTTTTCCATCTCATAGATAAATTCACCTCTTTGGTGAAAAGGAGTTCCCTATCAAAAGGGCTTGGCCTCAATCCACTAACTAATAAAGTAAGTGGATTTGTGCTTTTGACGTAGGAACAAGATACGCTTATGCATTTTCTATAGCCTCCCAAATAAGCTTCCAAAATGGATTACCCTAATCTTTCCATGGTTTCATGCTCCCTTAGTTACTGTCTATTAGCTTTAGCAACAACATAAAATACTCCACAATAACGTCAAAACCCATTTAAAAGATGAAATCCTATGATTACAGAATTATGAAATTAAACTTCCTTTTCATCTTAAAAATAAATTCACCCAGCTTTCATAAAAGATGAAAATCCTATGATTACAGAATTATGAAATTAAACTTCCTTTTCATCTTAAAAATAAATTCACCCAGCTTTCAGTTATGCTAACAAATTTCATCCAATTTTGATTTATGAAAGAATCAAATTTATTGCGTGAGAAGCGCTTTCTATAACCCAGGTGGGTGAGATGTGTCACGTTTGTAAAATATGTTAGTTCAAAAAAATATTATTAATATAAAATAAAAATAAATATAATTTTTCCTCGCAATTAAAATAAGAAAGGATATTTATTAAATTTGGCAGACATAAATACCTATGTTGAACGGGAACCGTTCCCAAGTTTTGAGAAACTCATTCCGGAGGTTCCCGCGTTCCTGGGAACTTGGGAACCGGAACGAAATGTCCCGAATTCACTGGGAACAGTTTCTGGAACTTCAGAACGTTTAGGGAACTTCAACGGAAAAAAAATGAGAACTTGGGAACTTCCAAATTGACATTTCAATTTTTGGTAATGGCTACAAGTTCCCTAAAGCTACAGGAGCGGCCTCCAACTCCTCGTACGGACACACGTTCCCAGCCCGCAGCCCCAAAAAATTTCTTCGTGGGGGCAAAATATCCTGCGAATTTTTGTTGGCAGAATGCTCTGGAAACTCCTACAAATTTGTTTAACCCTAATTTATAAATTTATTGTTATAAATACACTCCCTTCACTTTTAATTAACACACAATCCTGATCGAGTCTTAGTCTAGTCACTGGTGGTGTTAGCAGTTAATTGCTATGGGGTCGAGCAGTCACCGAGGGTCGAGCAGTCACTGAGGATCGGGTAGTAGTTGAGATTTGAGGGCCGGCAAAAGTGAGTTCTCAGTTGATCAATCGTTGAGATTTAAGGACCGACTGGAGTGAGTCGAGGGTGGAGAGGTGGGCGACTTGGCTGGAATTCGAGGCCAAACCGAAGTGAAAGAGGATTCATTTGGGAAAATTTAGAGGGTCGATGGGAGTGGCAGTGTTGTAATTTGAGCATGTTGCTGCCTCTTAAGCACCTAGCAGAAAAAGCAGCAAAAATCTTCAAGCTGCTTGGCGCATCCTTGGTGCCAAGTCTCGAGTCAAGTACTGACACTTGATCCTGACTCCTCCGTTTAGGCTTAACTCCTAACAAAGCCAAGCAGGGTAGTCCCTACAAAAAAAGTTTCTAACGCTCTTAGTGTTTTAAAAGTTTTAAGGATAGGGTTGTTTTTAGGAGTTAGAATTCTGAGAGAGATCTTGATGGAGTTTTGCTTCAATCAGTGATCCTAGCATCCCCTTCAACCTGCCAAAACAAAGAAAATCAATTAGTAGGACAATCGTATGGGATCTGAAGTGTAAAGAAAGTACAAGAAGTAAGAAATCACGAAGAATTAATCACTCCCTGATACACAAAACCCGAATGCCAGCACAGAGTGAGTTCCCCCACCAGTATGCCTTCCTCAAGTCCGCCTCCGTCAACCTGCAGATGGATGGGTGCAAGAAAATATACAAGATCTATCTCAGTTTAATCTCGGTGCGAAAGAATAACAATGTCATTCATTATCTCAGTCATTCATCAAACAAGACAAGAGAGTGTAATCCCAGAAAAAATCTCTTTATTCAATGGGGGGATCACCTCTCTTAAATAGCTTGAGTGTGTCCACATTTTACCTAACTATCATCCAACAATTGATATTAAGACATCATCAACGGTTGAGATCATTCATACAAAGATCAACACATGGATCAAGATGACCACATCAAAGGGGGGCGCACTTTTGCTCAAGGATGCCTCCCTAAGGTGGAAATCAAAATATAACATAAGATATAACATGATAATACATGAAAGGGGGTCACTAAGGGCTTAATTCACCCTATGCCCCATTACAACCTCATAATATAAGATATAACCATACAATACATCATCTAGCCAAGTTGGGGGCGCCCCTTTGGGGACGTCCTCACTGACTGAGCCAGCAATAAAATAATCTAGACGATATACTGATTGAAAACTATTGAAAACTATCTAGGGAGCCAAAATACATCATTTAATAAGTTTCTATGCCATCTCCTTGACCCAACATGCCAAATCGATTTTTTCAATGAATTCCTTAGTTCATTTTCTGGTGGTACATCCTTTGAATCTGAATAAAATCATCATAACTTTGTTCAGGATGAGAACTGGGGAAAACTGACTGCACTAGATGATCTGGAGACATAGAAGAATGGTATATATGACTACTCATACCCCCTGGAACACTGCAATGCTCTAGGAGGACCAAAATCACTGCCATCTGTAATAAAATTTGATCATTTAGTCAATAATAAAGTGATAATAATCACTGATCATGAGATCTAGGGCCAAGATCTCAAAATTGAAACCGCGGTATTGGTCTTGGGCATGTCTGTAAAAAATATAAGCAATATTGTTTTTTGAGTCGATGCCTTGGGAACCGTGTTTGACTTGGTCAATTGGGTTGACCAGGTCAAAATACCCAAACTGGAGGTGAGATACTGTACCCATATGATCATGCATGCATCCAAGGTAAGAAATGCTTCAATGGTGTATATCAAAACCAAACTTAAATCATGTTATACATAATCATGGTGACAACAATAATAATAGTAAGATATACCTATGCCTTTGAAAATTCTTAGAACCTTTTGGAAGTCTCTTGTGCATGCCATAATTACAAAGTTTAAACAGTGTTCTAATATTGGGTGAGGATGGAAAACAAGGCAAACAAAGGGAGATGACTTATAACTGAGTTTGACCAAATGATTTCTCAGAATGATGACAATTACACACGACCACAGTGCCATATATGACGGATGAACATTAGGGGGTGGTGGTGTCGCACAAATGGATGAGTTAACCTAAAAAGAGCTCATTCAACTCTAACAACATGTATATGGCTCACATCCAAGCTAAGAACAAGCTCTGTGAGGATCTTTACTAGGACCCTTGTGTTGAGTACACAAGAACTGTAATGTAAAAATTCTAGGGGACACTGTGAATTAGCGGTCCTTTGCCCCATCTCACATCAATTAATCATTACATTTCAATAGTGGCTAATCGTCTTTAGATTTAGCATTTGTTTATCCACTGCTTTTTCTTTAGGCCTTTCACAATTTTACTTTATAGCCCTTTTTGAGTTGTGTCTAAAGACAGTTCGCATTTGATTTGAGGGCTTTGCATAGAATTTATAGCACATAATGCATGTAATGATGGTAGACACATTGCTTCGAGTTTTAGCTAGCACTCTTCGGGATAACCCAAAGGCGAGACACACATGAGATCCATCATGCATAGGGGTCAAAGTGGGGAAAGCGATCTTCAATCTGATAGGTTTTGATCAAGCTAAAGTCATGGGATAAGGATCAGTTGTGGATGACCTGGATGGACGAGGACACATGACACATGGAACCAACACAAAACTAAAGTTTAACATTTGTACAAAGCATGGCATGAGCAATAGTCTTCAACATTGTTATAGGCTAGGTCCTACTTAGTTAGATTTCAAGTGAGAGGACAAAGTTTGAACAAGGTTACTTGTTCATGATCAGAGTTCAGAATTTCATTAAGCCTTCTAGGGCCTTTTTATTTTTTGTACCGCGTGTTCATACCCCCTTTGGGGAGTTGTAATAAAGTGTGCTAGAATGGTAAATTTGTAAAGAGTTGGGATTTCTAAGACTTAAACATCAATCCGGTTATTCCAACGTGTTTTTTCCCTTGTAATTTATGCAATGTTGAATAAGCGATGTATAATTTTCGAGTTTTTCACCATTCCTCCAACGCCGGAATGGTCGTTTTGGTGGTTAAGCCTTAGGAGGTTATTACAACTCACGTGTCAATGTATTTGAACATGTTAGGCATTGTTTTTGAGTCATATGGACATGTGTTAGGTCCACCTAGAGTTTCATCCTTTTCCGAGAAAAACAATTTTTCTTTTCGTTTTTTAAGCCATTTTTTAATGGTTTAATTAAAAAACTTCAAAATGTAATAAAGGTCAGGTTTAGAGTCCGTTTTTGGCGTGGGGTTGCTCATTTTCACACTCGGAGCATCCTCTTTACTCGAGGGACCACTTTTCATATCATTTAGACGACCGAAACACTCAGTGGAGCATTTTTCAACTAAAGGTGCATCAAGATGGCATTTTAATCCTAAGTTACAACAAATTGGCATCATGGTCAAAGTTTGAAAAGATAAAAAAATTAATATATTAAAGTGGGGAAATGACATGGCATGGGTCCCCCATGCCATGTGACCTTCTCTAAAACTTAATGCATATCAAACTTTGGTTATACTCGTTAGTATGGAGTGGGTTATGAGGATGACGTCACCCTCTTCATGTCACCTATTAAGACTCGTGTGAGGTGGGAAGTGGTGGTCCACCCCATTCAATGTTTAAGTCTTGGTTTGTTGTCAACCTTGGTTACATAAGGTTTGGTTTATTTGATGACTAGCGAATCATGTAATACAACATCACCCACTTCACACCCACCCTGTAAGCTCACGCATGAGGGATGTTAGATTTTTGTCGTTTAATCAATATGATCTAGGATCTTATATGAGAGAATAATATGCACATCAATAATCACAAGAGACAAGAGACACAAAGATTTTTCCTCGAAGAAACCATAAAGGAGAAAACCCTGCAACTTCCTCAGAGATAGAATGAGCACCAATAGCAAAAGTAAAACCCAAGAGTACAAAGATGATCTCCGACAGTTGTTCTCTCTCACTTGTGCAAGCTACTTCTCTCTCACTCATGCGTTATTGTTGAGTGAGTGTGTATATCAAATAGAGAGTCTCACTCTCTATTTATACTTAATTTCCACTTAACAATTACCCTACAGGGCCGACTTCTCTAGCAGAGTCTAATAACCCTAATATGACTCAACTGTGGGGTCTAATGCCCCGACTTACAATGGAGGGTTAACCTAAATGAATTTACATGACTTTATTATATTAATGACTCTCTCGATCGGAGGAACAAACATCTCCGTCAAGGTACAATGAAATACAATACGAAATATACAAGTGAATACATTCCGAAGTTACAAATACATCAACAATCCCTCTTAACTAGGAAGATATTCTCTTGACATAGTTCATCAGCACAAGTCTTCATCACTGTATCATCATCATCATCACTACTGCTGCTATCTCAAGCAAATGGTGTTATCTCTCAAATCTACTCGTCATAGGAAGTTCTACAGAGCCAACCCTTTTTCATGCTGGATGTAGGCCTAGCCTCCATGTAGGTCTTCATCGACAGAGCCAACCCTTTTTCATGTTGGATGTAGGTATACAGTGCTAGCCCTTTTCAATGTTGGATGTAGGTCTCCATCTACAGAGCCAGCCCTTTTTCACATTGGATGTAGGTCTCCATCTACAGAGCTAGCCCTTTTTCATGTTGGATGTAGACCTACAGTGCCAGCCCTTTTTTATGTTGGTTGTAGGTATTCATCTACAGAGCCAACCCTTTTTCATGCTGGATGTAGGCCTACAATGCCAACCCTTTTTCAAGCTAGATGTAGGCCTACAGCGCCAGCCCTTTTTCATGCTGGATGTAGGTCTTCATCTACAGAGCCAGCCATTTTTCATGCTGGATGTAGGCCTATCCCTCTGCTAAGTCTTCATCGTCTTCAGATCATCTCATTGTCACACGAAGCACAGCCCAGATACACATAACACAACACTCACATTCACCGACATGGTAGGACACACCTACTACCATCCAGGAAAGGTTCCAACACTTACATCCACCAGCATGGAAGGACACACCTACTACCATCTGGAAAAGGCTTCAGCACTTACATCCACCGGCATGGTAGGACACACCTACTACCGTCCGGGAAATGCTCATGTGTATCACTTCCCCTTGGAGGGAACCTTGATCTGAAGAACACCAAGCTTCTCTCTGAAGTAATCAAACTTCACTTTGGCTAACGAATTGGTTAATACATCAGTTATCTGCTCGTCCGTCGCAACATACTGGAGCTTCACTGCTCCTCTCTGCACCATATCCCTGATATAGTGATACTTGATCTCAACTTGTCATGGAACACTGGGTTCTCCGACAACTTCACACAACTCTGGTTGTCGCAATATATACAAGTAGCATCCAACTGGAGATCAAACAAATTAGACAGTAGCTTCCTCAGCCACACTGCCTCACAACTAGCCGAACAAGTTGCGACATACTCTGCTTTGGCTGTACTCAGTGCCACGCAGGACTGCTTCCTGCTAAACCAAGAGATCACACCTGATCCCATACTGAAGCAACACCCTGAAGTGCTCTTCCTATCAATGGCACTGCCAGCCCAATCCGAATCCACATAAACCTCCAAGTTAATCTTCTGATTCGCCTCATACTTGAGCCCATAATCAACTGTACCCTTCAGGTACCTCAGAATATACTTTGCAGCAATCAAATGAACATGTCTCGGATCTGTTAGGAATTGGCTCAATGTGTTCACAGCAAAGCAAATATCTGGTCTTGTATTCATCAGGTACGTCAAGGATCCAATCATCTGACAATACATCGTGGCATCAACCGGCTCTGATGAAGCATCACTCAATAGCTTCAGGTTCAATGCCATAGGTGTGGCCATGGCCTTGCAGTCCATCATTCCAAACCTCTTCAGGATCTCCACTGCATACTTCCATCCGCATTCTGCCACACTCCATGCCTAGAAAGTAGTGCATCATACCCAAGTCCTTCATCTCAAACTCAGCAGCAAGCTTCCTCTTCATGTCAGCAATCAACCCATCCTCACCTGTCACAAACAGGTCATCTACATACAGTAGGTGTATCATTGGGTTCCCTTCCTCAACCTTGTAGTAAAGGTTGGAATCTGCTTTACTTTTGGTAAAGCCCAGACTAGTCAGGAAGCTATCAATCCTTCCGTACCACGTCTTAGGTGCCTGTTTCAAACCATACAAGGCCTTCTTCAATTTGCACACATGAGTCTCCCTATCATGTATCTCAAATCCGAGTGGCTGCTCCACGTACACTTCCTCTTCCACTATACCATTCAAGAACGCGATCTTGACATCCATTTGGTGTATCTTCCATTTCGTCACTGCAGCTAGAGAAAGTACTGATCTGATGGAAGTGTATCTGGCTACAGGTGCAAAAGTTTCTTTATAATATATCCCTTCCTTCTGGGAAAAGCCACGTGCCACAAATCTCGCTTAATACTTCTCTATGCTGCCATCTACAGCATGCTTGATCTTGTAGATCCACTTGGAAGTCACAACAGACTTCCCTTCTGGTCTCAGGACCACATCCCAGACATCATTCTTCATGATCGACTGGTACTCCTCGATCATCGCATCCTTCCATTCTTTCTTTTCTGTCGTTTCTTCATAGTTGGAAGGTTCTTTATCAATGATGTCACATAGTAGGGCTACATAACTGAAGTAGGACCTAGTTCTCTTCCTTTCTCTGTGCATTTCTTCTGGAGCGCCATATCTCTCTGCACCTTGGATAGCCTCACGTACCCCCATGCCGGTTTCCTCTTGTAAGAATTCTTCTCATGGGGTGGATCTACAGGTTTCTGAGGTTCTTCCATTTCTCAATCTTCTTCTGGAGTTGCTTCATTCATTGTTGTATCTCGGCTCCTGGGTACTTCTGTTTCTTCAATGTCTTCAACATGTATCTTTCTAGATTTGTTGTAAGCCGAGTCTTCGTCAAATGTCACGTCCCTGCTGATATCAATCTTCTTGAATCTTGGGAAGTATATTCTGTAAGCCTTCGAGCTTTCACTATATCCTACAAATATACCCTTCTTTCCTAAAGGATCTAACTTCGTCCTCTTTTCTTTCGGAATGTGTATGTACACCGAGCAGCCAAATATTCTAAGATGGCTGACTTCTAGTTTCTTACCATAAAATATTTCTTTTGCTGTCTTGTTGTCAATCTTGTTCTAAACCTCCCTGCATTGGACACAGTTCCCAAGGAAGTGAATATTACTATCATTTGCTAGTACCTTGATTCTGGATCTAGTAAAAGACTCGTAAGTCACTTGCATTTCAACCTTGGATCACATTTCAAGTTACATAAACCTCGTGTTCCAAACCATAACTCACCTTGTGACTTTATCCATAGATCTAGGGTTTACTTCACCTTACACCTTACGTATTTCAACTCCCATTGATTTGATCTGGTGTTTTGGTCTGATCTCTTCTGTCGAGAGTAGATCTAGATCTCCCCCATTGCTGTCTTAGGCTAAGATAACATCAAGTGAAAATTGCCTCGATTGGCGTGACAACCATCCATTTGGGAGTCGAGGCTGTCTTGGTTCCACCTCTTTAGTTGTTCATCCCTCTACCATCCATCTTGGATCCACCATATAGGGGCAACTACAAGTCTTGTCACAACATTTTGCGCTGTTGCCGAGGAAGGTAGAGGCCTACCTTGGTTCGAGAATTATCCTTAAGCTCTACTCCTGTTCTCTTTGCCAACATTTTGGCGTCGTTGCCAGGGAGATAGAGGCTTACCTTGGTTCATCTATTTTACCTTCGGTGTCTATGAATGTACTTACATATTTTATCATTCATATCACATCCGGTCTAATACCAGTGATTGCATTTTATGTACTTAAATCAGTGTTACCAACATCGGCCAAGAAATCGCCGATGTCCGATAAATCGCGAGTTTTTCAGCTCGACGATTTTTTCTCAAAAAATCGCCGAATAAATCGAGGCGATTTTTTCCCGAGATTTTCCCAATTTTTTTCCGATTTATCTCGAGATATTGCGAAAAAATCGGGGCGATTTTTTCCCGATATTTTCCCGATTTATCTCGAGATATTGCCGATTTTTTCGAGGTGATCTTTTCAAGTGATTTTGCCGATTTATCCTGAGATATTGCCGATTTTTTCCCGATTTTTTCTAAAGGTGAAATTGAATATTTTTTGTATCTTTTGAAGTTTGTCGATTTATTGCCGATGTTTGCCGATATATTGTCGAGATATCCGCAAACGATGTTTCCTGGACCCTACCGATTTTTTCGCCACGCCGATGTTTGCAACACTAGTTTAAATATTTACAATCACTGCATGAATTTCACTTACCTCTCCTACGGCATCATCTGTTGGTGAACACGGCAATTCGTTCACCCGGAGACTCCACAACGCGACTCCACTGAAAAGCGAACCCATCACATAAATCATAATGAATTCAGATGTATAGAGATGCATGAGGGAATTAACCGAAAACATAAATGAAGCTAGAAGGAAAATAAACGAAAGGGATAGATGGAGGTCAGATTCTTGGTATGAGGATGATCTTGACCATGATTATGGGTATGAGTCTAATTATCGCAATCCTTATGATACCCAACAATTCCCTTACCCGCGCTATAAAGAATGCCTAACCATCTCTAGTGAGCCGATGAGCAAGTATCAAACCCAACCAAAGAAGAGAGTGACTGATCCTGGTAATCCTATTAGGTACCCAACTCAAATAACCAGAGTTGTTAGGAAAAAGGCTAAACCTTCTCCATTTGACTTCTCTGAAATTCTTGGGGCACCTCATCGTATGCCAAACGATTACACTAGGGGGTTGCCCCAGTTTAGTGGAAATAAGGATATATCTATTGAAAGTCATTTGGATACTCTCTGGAATTACATGGAAATTAGAGGTGTGGACAATGAAGATGTTTATATGTGAGCCTTAAGAGAATCCTTGCGAGGGGATGTTCAATTATAGTTTGATCATTTAGCACCAGAATCCATCACTAGGTATGACATGTTCACAGATCTGTTAATAGATAAGTGGGGTAGGAACACTGTTAATTCTTTAGAGTGTAAATCTAGCAATGACTGTGGAGTTGATAATCAATATATTGACAATTTGCTTTCTCAATTGGATCACTCCTCTCCTGAAATGTTCCAAATTATGAGCGTGCCTGCAATCCATAAGAATGTTACAGAGTACTTTGAGAATGATGTTTCAAAACCTCATGCTGAAACTAAGAGGGATATCAATCAAATCATACAAGATACTTTGTTATTATTACCTGAAGCAATCATAGAGAAATTCTTGGATTTAATTCGTGGAAGGGAACCTAGCAATCACCATCAAGAAACATCTATAGTTGAGCCTTCCAATTGTGAGTCCATTATAGACCCTTTAAAAGAGCAACTCCATAGTCATTGCCTAATTGACTATAATTTGAGTTAGTATTAAAGCTATCCGAATCTGGATTCAAACTTTGATTATGTCTCTGCAGAAGAGGAAAAGGTTGAAATTAATCAAATTTTCGTTGAGGAGCAATCATGCGGTCATATTGTGGTTGAAGACCAAGTTTGTGAGGATGATAAGAAAGTTAGAAATGAATATTTTGATATTTTTCCTTGTCAAATGAATGATGATGATCATTTATCCTCAATTGAATGTAATGATCAATCAAAAGAAGAAGAACCACATGATGATGATATACTTGTGAGCGAACTTGACCTAGAGCGTTCTTTGTCACATCTTTCAAGCTAGAATCTATGTCCAAATAGTCATCAAGAGCCTCCAAGGAATGATTCTTGTAATGTTGTTTCTATTCCCCATCAGATTTTCGGTCAAGGTGATTTGGTTGAGGAGATTAATCATAGTGAGTCTAGTTCTTGGGAGGTTAGTGTTAATCTTGCCAATTTCTTTAACAAATGTCCCATATCGCATACATGATTGGTGTTAGCACCTTTAGGTGATGCAAATCAAATTTTAATTTTTCACTCCATCCTCTCGTCCCAACCTTTCGAGTCTTCTTGTTTGGATTTGTGTTCTAATCAAGCTGTTACTATTGAAAATTTTAGTCAAGAGTTTGAGCATGGTCACATAGTTGGAGAAAATGCACTTTATTTCCCTTCTCGGTCATCTGTCATGAATAATATTTTTCAACTTATAAATCTCTCTAATGGATGGTTGGAGAAGGTGTATAAAGATCAGTTTCATTGTTTCTCCATTTTTAAGCAACAAATGGCCTTGATTTTGTTCTCAATTTCATTACATTACAACTTGTCCCCATTTGGTTCCTCCATTTTTCCTGGAGTAAATATAACTGGATGTCCTAGTAGAGTAGAGGAGAAAATAAAGAATTGTTTGAAGTGGTTTAACCATGAGTCATATTGGCTTCTTCCATCAAGAACAAGCTCACATTCTTTTTATGATCCTATCAGTGTCTTGATGGATGAGTTTCTAGAAAGTCAATTTCAGCCTTGGCATGATTTCATTCTACATTGTCCAGATCTTTCTTTGAATTTCAAACAACAAGTTAGAATGGTTTCAATCTTCATTTACAATACTTTTACACCATCTCTGGCTTGTTGGGTCATTAACTGTAAAGAAAGCTCAAATGATTCGTTCAGCAAATGGTTACATTGGATTTATGATTTTACTTAACGTTGGTCTAAACTGGTTAGAGTACGGTAGGTAGGATTAAATAAGCCTCTTTTAGGAAGTAGTTTTTAGTTCCCTTTTAGTCTGGCATCTTTTGTCTGAAGCTTGTTTTTGAAGCTCTTAGTGTAGTCCTGAGCATTTGTCATTTTCCTGCACAATAAAATTAAACTCTTTTTTGAGTTAGTATGAGTTAGTAGATTAGATTTACTTTCTGCTTTTCAAGTTCATGCACTTCAGTTTCAGTACTTTCTTTTATATACGCATTATTCTGAGGACCAGTCTGTGAGTTTGGTATAGCTCTGGACATTTTGCAGGTAGTTGATGACATTTTGATAGCTGTTGCTGAAGCCTGAGCTCGAGTGATGGATCAAGGATACGAGTGGCAGAGTGCGAGGACCAAAGATTATGAGGTTCTCAAGATCTCTATTCAGCAGAGCACTTGTCCTAGCAGGAGCCAGATGTTATCACATATATACTAGCCGGGCTACCATATTCTATTTTTTAGATTCCAGTACATTTTTTTAGCCAGCTCCCTTACATATGAAATGTTGAGATGAGCATCTATGATGGATCACTATTTGTTGATGGACTATAGTACCTTCCCATGCCATGACTGAGTCTCAGGACACTCAGATCTGAAGACTGATGTAGCCATTTAGCTATTTACAGAGAAGTACATATTGCCTAGAGTTGCAGCAGCAGTTTCTCAGTGGACATATGTTGGTTCAGATTGGTTATTTACATGTATATGACTCAATGATATTATTTTGTGTTATCACTATTATTGCTTTTATACTCAATCTTGTGACATGTTTTAGCATCTAGTGTCATGATCTGGCGGTCATATAAATATGTGGACCTAGTTGTATTGATATTATGTATGTATGTCCCTACTTAGACCTAGAAGTTCTTGACCCATACTCATTGGTTTTACCCTCCTTAGGGAGAATAGAGGTGATCATTCCCACCATACTTTGGCTTGCTAGTGTTGGTTTCATCGTTCACTTTCTCCACTCATCCATTACCTTCCAGTTATTTTCATATCCCGACCTACTACTTGACTTGTGGCATGGAGGACCTTTCCCCACTAGAGCCTCTTTGTTGGATAAGCTTCCCTGTTTATTTGTGTCTCGGCTCTGAGTTGCCTAGATTGTGTTGGCTAAACCTGAAACAAATAGCGTTGCCATCAATACAATGTATTTGGAAATGAAACGAATATCTTATGAAAATCCCATTCATGAAAAGTGTTTTTAAACATACATGAATGCAAGGAAAGCCTAATGAAATTGGCTCTAAAAGTAATGAATACTTTGTAAAGCTCATTCATGGAAAGTAGTGTTTTTAAACATACATGAATGCATGAAGCCTTAATAAATAAAAATTCCGTGTAACAATTGGATCAAGGCTATGGAAAATTGAAGGCCCAAAAAGCAATGGTTCTTAAAAGTTATATCTAAAAGATTGTTGGCCTCACTTGTATTGGATTTGGATTGCGAGCATTTGTCAAGGTGAATAAGCACCTCTGAACGTAACTTATCCATTTGTGAGACATTGCCATCCTCTGTGTTATTGCTTGTCCGGCATATACTAGAGTGAGTATCCCCTTTCGATATCCAAAGTGTCACAGTGTTAAGTTGGTAGTCACCCTTTAGCCTAGCCTTTTGATTTTTGGCCTTCACCCTTCACTAGCAAATTGATTACAACTATGAAGTGAGTATGGTCTTGAAAGTCTGGTCTGAGTTATAATTAACGAAACTCTATGTATTTGGTTGGTAGATCGCCAGTGAAATGATTACTACTTGTTATAATTGTTATTTGAATGATTTGTAGAGCATGCCTTAGCCTCTAAACACTTACAGCATATTGATGTTAGCCTGGTCATATTATTTGGTCATTTACAGATTATTATTTTATCTATCTGGGTAGATTGGATATTGTAGATGATCATGCAAAAACCTATAGGGTGTATGAGTATTCACCTTAGATGGATTTGGGCTCCCTAAGTCCAATGCAACAGCTTATTTTCAGTTCCGGGCAGTTACAGTGATCATTTGTCTCAGTATACCATTCTAATGCAGTTTTGCCATGCTGGTTTGCCGTCAGAGCAGAAAGGTGATTTGATTGGTTCACCTAGGGAACTATATGAGGATGGGATGGTCCAGCCACTTGTTTTTACCATTTTACCCCCCTCCCAGAGAGCCTGGTGGGCTCAGTTTGACAACGCAGGCACTCCAAAAGGCAGTTTGGGCAGTGTCACGTTTCCTGAGAAATTAAAAATGACAAAAATGGCTACTGAAGAATTCGATTTGGGCTACTGAGGAAAGGAAATGGCATGGGATGAGTTTTGATGATGAGTGTGATGTCTTCCACCACTCCTCTAGCAATTTCAGCACTTGGATGGACCCACATCCATCTATCCAGCATATTTTATGATTTTATGGAGCTTTTGGAGGCTCACGATTTCCTCAAAGAGACACTATTTTGCATTTAAAATTTTATTTTATTCATATTGTGTCGTGGGGACACACTAGGGATGTTAATTAATACCCCCTGGACCCACCATGAGCTTTATTCATTTTTATTGAGAAGGATCCCCTCTCCAAGGGTGATTTGGTCCATTGATGTATTATATTATTGTATTGATCCATGTACTTTATGTTGAACTCATCTCAACCGTTGATTAGATCGTTTTGATCTTTTAATCTTAGTCATCCATTTGAAAAATGGTTAGGATTTTGTTATTTCTCATTCCTATTTAAATGAGAGCTTCTCATTGTAAAGGGTGTCTCTGGCTCTTGGAATCTTGATAATAGAAAACTATTTTGTGGAAATTCTTGGGTCTCCTTTGCATCTAGTGTTCTTCGATGGTGATTGGAACGCCTATTGCTTCCTAGCATTTGGGTATTTGTGGTGAGATCTATATTTTTCGTGGAAACTTTGTCTTGTCGACAGGAGGGCGATTTCACTTGGGCATTTTTGTAGGGGTTCCTCAACTCGCTTGCTTGGCTTCGCTTGTATGAGGGGGTTATCATTAGTATCATTGTGATCTATGATTTTAACTTGTTATTTTTCTATAGCATTTGTCTATTTCTCTTGATGCATCAAATCTGATATGGTTGACATTTGTTGTGCAGGAGAGAGGGCGCATTGGCTTCTTTGAGCAAATCGATTTTCATAGAGGCTTCATCCAAATATTCTCAAATTGATCGGGGCAGCATAGATCATCATCATCAAGGCATCTACAAGGTTATCTAGGTAAGATCCACAGGTTAGTTCTTCTCTTCTTGATCTCAATCCATTGGCACCTTTTATTTTATTGTCAAAACCCTAAATATAAAAAATCAAAAAATATTATAGATCAAACCGATTGATCTTTTGGCAAACCATTTCTGGGTTTTGTAGATCTGGTCAAACCCTAAGTGGGACTTCCTAGACGTTTTGCTTAGGTGACTCCATTGGGCCCAAATCCCAAGGCACTGCTCTCTAAACCCTAGCGCTACCCTCCAATTGGCCAATTTCTCTTGCATTTTGACCTTATCCCTGAGGCTTGAGCACTTTGACACTGTCATACCTTTCGTCAAGTCTATCCTGTGGTACTAGATAGCCCCTATCTTGTTCTAAACCTCCCTACATTGGACACAGTTCCCAAGGAAATGAATATTACTATCATTTGCTAGTACCTTGATTCTGAATCTAGTAAAAGACTCATAAGTCACTTGCATTTCAACCTTGGATCACATTTCAAGTTACATAAACCTCCTGATCCAAACCATAACTCACCTTGTGACTTTATCCATAGATCTAGGGTTTACTTCACCTTACACCTTACGTATTTCAACTCCCATTGATTTGATCTGGTGTTTTGGTTTGATCTTTCCTGTCAGGAGTAGATCTGGGTCTCCCCCATTGTTGCCTTGGGCTAATATAACATCAAGTGAAGATTGCCTTGATTGGCGTGACAACCATCCATTTGGGAGTCAAGGCTGTCTTGGTTCCACCTCTTTAGTTGTCCGTCCCTCTACCATCCATCTTAGATCCACCATATAGGGGCAACTACAAGTCTAGTGACAACAACTCTCTTCCTTGGAGGTTCATCATCCTCTGCAGTGTGAGCATGATGTCTTCTTTTGTTGTTCTTCTTGTGGGAGCCTTCTCTATTTCTGGGACAATTTCTGGTGATGTATCCTTCCTCATCACATGTATAACATCTGGCACTAGATAGATCTCTGTTAGATATTCTAGGGTTATCTTTATGATTCTGGTGTGAATGCTTGCCTTTCTTGGAATGATAGTGGTCCCTTCTGATTTTCTTGGTGTGTGCTGTGAGAGCTTGATCTTCATTTCCCATCTTTTCTTCTCGAGCTACTATTCGAGCTTCTTCTTGTGAGCATTCCTCCCACAGCCTACTGAAAGTGATTAACTTTCTTCTAGCACAAATCCCTTGAATGAAGGAGTCCCATGACCTAGGGAGACCATTCAGGGTGGTCATCACAATTTCTCCATTCTCTACTTCTTCTTCTACAGCTTCAAGTTGTTCTTTGATTTGATTTGAGAGACCCTTGTTCCATAGCTGGATAGGATTGATATACAAATCGACATGATGAGGCAGATCGACTACACCATCACACTGATCATCAAGGCTTACCGAATGATAACTCATTGTATAAGCCCTCTGCTGCTCCAAATCATAAGGAACCTCTATATGTGAAGATGATGGATGAGACTGATCTTTTGTTAGTTGCATCATATCTAACTCTTCATGATATTGTTTCTCAATGTCTTTACTATTGATACACATATATGGCTCTAACTGATCATGTGAAAATTTTGCGTGCTCCTCTTCCATACTAAGATTTTCCCAAGTCTTAAGATCCACGCTCCCCTCTCTGGAGATATCAAAGATGGGCCTTTCTAAATACATCCAATAGTCATCATGTCCATCTTGGTTAATGAAGGGGGAGTTTTCATCAATTAAATCATGCTCTTGGTTATGTCCATCCTCATGTTTACAATAATAATCCTCCGAAAGGCCAAGTTCCAAAACTATTACGAGTAAAATTTTCCAAAACCTCATCACTAAGTGGAGAAGATAGAGGAGTTTCATCATATACTAAACAGACCTCATCAAAATTTTCTTTATAAATTGTTGTGAAGGTTTCTTCTTGAGGTAGATATAGAGTATAAGTATGATCATCATCACTAACAGAAACTTGAGCACACTCCAAATCTTCAATGGCATCATGAAGTGGATTTTCAATAATATCTTCAATCAAGACATCCTTATGTGCTTCTTCAAAGGGGTCGTTATGAATCTCTTCTTTAGCGTTAGGCTGTGTTCTAGGTAGGATGGAATCATATTCTTTAACAAGTTGCTTAATCTCCCCCACTTCTCCTTCATACCAACGCAAAAGGAAACATTCGAAAAAATCAACCATGGAAACTATGGATTTTCCAGGAAGGTCATCGAACCAATTCTTTGCATCACCTTTCAAGGAAAATGAGAAAATGAACATCAGATCATCCTCATGCACCACATTAAAATCATCCACCAGCTTGAAGAAAGTAGCAATATGATGGGTGACTGATTCACCATCATTTCTAAAAATATCCAGGGCAACATTAAAAAGTTTAGTATGGTCATAACAATCGTTAGGAAACCCACAAACATTTGAGAAGTCTATTGAGGGGCATGTATCGAGCAAGAGCGTGTGAAGCCCTTCTTTACCCATAGTAGAATTCAACTATAGAACATCTGGTACTGAATCGGGAAAGCTGTCAAATAATGAGCTTTAAAATTTACTGTGTCACATGAGCTCATCTACAAACAAAAAGTCTCAACAAATTTATGAGATACAAGTGTTTTATCCCTTCAATGTAGTCTCCATTTGAGGAAAAATTTACATTTAAAAACTCTCACAAAAATATTTTTTGCGTTTCTTTGTAAAAAATAAAAACTGAAAAAAGTCAGTGGAGTCGCCAGATGAAATTTAAAGATCTACCCTAAGCATTCATCAAACAAAGCAAAAACAAAAAGAAAGGAAAAAGTCGTACTCCGGGAATAAAAAGATTTATCCCCGGCAACGGCGCTAGAAAATGTTGCCACCTTTCACACACCTGGGGGTGAATGTGGACTAAATCTTCAAGCCACTTGGTGTGTCCTTGGGGGCAAGTCTCGACTCAAGGCTGTCACCTTGTTCTTGACTCTCCATTTAGGCCAACTCCTAACAAAGCCAAGGGGGGTAGACCATATTTAGTTGCTAAGGTTGTTAAGGCTTAGTGAAATGGTGATGATTGAGTTTTTAGGAGTTTGATGAAAGTAAATACTAACACAAGATATTGCAAGGGGATTTAAATCACAACAGCATAAAAATCAATGTATGATATATCAAAGCACATGAAAGCAGATGATTGTAAAAAATAAAGAACTAGTGCCAAATGGAGTCCACAGATAAAAATTGTTGTTGTATTGCTGAAAAGGAAAATGTTGTAAGTGCTCTTGGTCAATTTTAAATTAACGTGGAGATGAGTTGATTAACTTATGGGGAAGAGGGAACTCCAAATATACCCGAAGGTACGAGGAGTATGTCCAAACACATTATCCGATGCGCCTCCCCACAAGGAATATGTTGGTTGGTTGGAGTCTCTGAGAGGTGTTCAACACTACACCAACAAGGGTGTAGCCTAACGATGTTTCAAGGTCGCTACCTAGTTATTCCTGCTTCCTTTGTGGATTTTTCCACCGCAACGGATTAATTTGAGGCATTGGATTTTCGCTTGGGGAGGTTAATTGGGGCATGAAAACTAATTAATCTAGTCACCCACGTTGCTTTTGATGTAGCCAACTGTTCAAACGGACCATAGCAGTGCAGAGCATACACAACGGAGTCTTTGTAAATTTTAAGGATTTTACCAATTGTAGTATGTTTTTATTAAATCCCCAAGAATCTCTTTCAGGATAAAAGCCCTAGTCGGGAGAGCAAGGGGTATAAATTTTAACATGTGAAGTAACATAAAACAGAAATACTAAAAGAAAGAACAAATTGTCTAATTAATACTACCACGCATCTCTTTCCCCTTTCAGGTAACTCGAAAAGTCGTGGAGTAAGTATTAGTATTACTTTGCAATGAATCTGAAAGTTAAAATAACAAAGTAAACTGATATATAAAGCAAAACTAAACTAACAAGAGCAAAAACCATGAAAAAAGTGCACCGACGCAAAATCCCCTAGGGGGGATGGAGAGTGAGCTCTGAAGGAGCCTACTCAAAATATTTTACTACGGTATTTACAATGCTTGGGTGGATTCCAATGGTCCTTACAGATCTGGATCCAAAGGCTTACAGTTTTTAGGAATGATGCAGGAAAAAAGAATATTGCTTTGAAAGGCTCTGGATGGCCCAAATCTTCAATTTTCAAGCAAGACTTCTCTTTGTCTTGTCAACAAAAGAAAAAAAAAGGCCACCTATCCTACAGCAAATGTGCTAAATATAACGTTAAAAGCATAAAATAGTTAAGTATTGAATGATTGAAAACTATGCACGGGTACTTAACAATACTATATCTATTCTAAGAATGATGCTTTACAATTCTAGATCTAGAAACATGCTTAAAAAGATCAGCCTTTAGATATTCCTTAAAGAGAAACTAAACTACTTAAGCATGTGAGTAACCATAACCAAAGGGGGAAGTTAGATTTAAAATTGAAAGAGAGAGAGAGAGAGAAGGAACGAGCTCAAGCTTGGGAATGCTTGGGCTATGGAGTCTGTTGGTGGAGAGTGGAGGGACTATGCCTCTTCAACATTGAGTTCTTGGAGAGTGAGAGAAGCAAGCAAGATCTCACAAAAATCCAAGAGAAGCACCTGTAAAACACCTTCACACTTGCCAAGAGACTAATCAAATACAGTAAAAACTCATGCTAAAGACAAGAAGAGCATACCCATAAGCAAATTGTTATCACATATATAGTAGTCGAGCTACCATATTCTATTTTTCATATTCCAGTACATTTTTCAGCCAACTCCCCTACATAGGAGATGTTGAGATGAGCATTTATGATGGACCATGATTTGATTGATGGACTATAGTACTCTCTCATTGCCATGACTGAGTCTCGGGACACTCAGATCTGAGGACTGATGTAGCAATGTAGCCAGTTGCAGAGCAATTAGTAGTGCCCAGAGTTGTATCAGTGCTCTCTCATTGGATAGATGTTGGTTCAGATGGATTATTACATGTTTATGACTTGGTTTATATTATCTTGTGTTATGGTTTTATCATTGCTTTTATACTCATTTTTGTAACATGTATTAGCATTTAGGGTCATGATCTGGAGGTCATATAAATATGTGGACTTGGATGTAATGATATTATGTATTGATGTCCCTACACAGACCTGGAATTTCTTGATTAATACTCATTGGTTTTACCCTCCTTAGGGAGAATAGAGGTAGTTAATCCCACCATACTTTGGCTTGCTAGTGTTGGTTTCATTATTCACTGTCTCCACCCATCCATTACCTTCCCGTTATGTTTCCAACCCGACCTACTACTTGACTTGTGGCATGGAGGACCTTTCCCCACTAGAGCATCTTTGTTGGACAAGCTTCCCTATTTATTTGTGTCTCGGCTCTAAGTTGACTAGGTTGTGTTGGCTAAACCGGAAACAAGTAGCACTACCATCAATACAATGTATTTGGAAATGAATATCTTATGAAAAAAACCATTCATAAAAAAGTAGTGTTTTTAAACATACGTGAATGAAAGGCAAGCCTAATGAAATTGGCTTTGAAGTACATTAAAATGAATATATTAAAACATTCACGAAAAGCAGTGTTTTTAAACATACATGAATGCATGAAGCCTCAGTAATAAATGTTGATGAAATTGTCATTGATGCCAGCATGGACTTGTAGTAGCCCCACAGGAGTTCATTGATGCCCTGGAGATGGTCTTAAAGCCTTGTGAATGACAGAGAAGCCCTTGATAGGTCAAGAAATATCAATGACCCATTTTGTGGTCATCTGTTTTTTTTTATAGGGTCTTAGAACCCTTGGAGATGGTCCTAGGGCATGAGGAAGATCTGGTACCCACTTATATTGTGGTATGATGATG